>DF241393.1:51025-78314 GCA_000507305.1 Breviolum minutum Mf 1.05b.01 | reverse complement strand
GGTGTTCTACCCATTTGAAAAACATTAGTCAAATTGGATCATTTTCCCAAATAGGGATGAAAATAAAAATTGTTTGAAACCACCACCTAGCTATGTATTAATTTGGATGTGTCTTTATTTTTCCTGGTTTTGGCAGTCAGTATATCTGCCCCTGTAATTTAGGGCTGTTCTCCACTTCAAGTCGCTACCTCCATTTTTCTGGTATTTGGCATGGGTCTGCAGCATCACTTGGTGATACTGTCAAAGATTCAATTATTGAGCAATGTTCAAAAAACCCTACATGCTCTTTTGCTGCTTAGGGATCCGTATGCTATCTTTATGATAATCCTTAATGAAGAAAGAACTGGCCAAGATTTGTTACTTCACTACCATCAAATCATCAGGTTTTTTGTTCACCGCTAAATTAAAACTTCACGAGCTGAACCGCTCGGTACTCTGCCGTCACGTCTACTTGCAGTGCTTGCAGCGCCGTGACGCCGGGTTTTTTGGGAGGTTCCAACCGGGTCGAAGACTTCGGACTTCAAATCCGGAGAAAAAAACAGAAAAAAGGGGGAGGTGCCGGACGTCGCAAAAATTGCGGCCTCACACTACCCTTGGGTGCTGTTGGGCATGTTGGCTCAAAATTCTGGGTTTTTTTTTCAATATATCCGCTGCCTTTTTTTTCATTGGAACCAAATCCCATCTGTTGACGATCCAACACTTCATCCTGAGTCTAAAATGTTCGAGCTATCATGGTGGTATTATTTGTGTGTCTTAAACTTTGGCCAACCCGCCCAAAATTTCTGTTATTTTTTGTTAATTCATAAACAAACAGCTTGGGTTATTTTGGGAGTAGATTTCTTTTTTTTTTTAACGGCTGGATTTCTATTGGAGAAAAACAACGGAGATCCGCCCCAAATTTTGAGCCGAACACGACACACGAACATCGAGCAGCTTCGGACCTCGGCACAAAAACGGAATGGCGGGAATATCCTGCGTCGCCAAAGTGAAAACCCGTTCTTTTTTTATTGAAAAACCGTAATGGACAAATGGGAAAATCCCACAAAAACCCTGTAGAAAAATGGGAAATTCATGGAAAAATCTCCAAATCTGGGTGCCAAAATGTTCTTTAACGGAAACAGGCTAGGATCTGTATCCATGAAAGAACCACCAGGGAGTTGCTTGGTTTTTGCCTGTGTCTTTTTTTTCAAAAAAGGCAAGACTCTGAGAATAGGACTTGTGCATCTAAAAAACCTTCATCAGCTTCCGCTTCATGACTGTAATATCTTCCACCTGCAAAAATCAGGGAACAACACACACATCATGTCCTGGGATTTTTAGGCCTGTGAGTCCAGCTTCTGCAGGAGGATGTTCAGATCTCTCTTGATGCAAACAACCTGCAAAATCCAATTCCCCATCCTCCCAATTATCAAAGTCAGACCCAATCATCACCACCCGGAATTTTTCCATCAAAAAAAAACTCAAGCTCAGTGCTGGACATCAATGGAACGAGCAGGGCCTTTAAGACGCAAGCAACCATCAATGAATTCCTGTGGTCCCACATGAGAGTCGCCATCCTCGGAGCAACTGAGCCAAGCTGTCAAGGTCCTGGTTTCATGCCGTTACATGGTGGTTTTTTCCCCCCAAAAAAGAAACCTTCCAAAGATGAGAAAGACACACACAAATAGACATACAGAGTATTCGTTTGAAAAATTGACATACCAACATGTCTCAATTTTGTGTGTTCTTGACACATTTTTTCCAGAAACTCCCCGGTGTTTTTTTTTGTCTTTTTTACCCCACCTGTTTTTTTCCCGTTTGTTTCTACCATCTCCGGGTTTTTTTTTCGAATCCAAGGATCTGAGTCCAAGGTGCGGAACAAGTTCCAAGCATCTTCGACACTAATCTCCAGAGCATCAAAGACACTGATTAGTGAAGGATCTTGCAGTGCTACCTGACAATCAAAAAAAAAAGACCATGAAATTTTTGTTTGGTCTTGGACCGTTGGCTATGAGAATATCCCATGGTTGAAAAAATGCAGCTTCATGGCCACGTTGAATTTGAAAAATCTTTATGAAGAAGACATGACAGTGCCGATGTTGACTTGTGGTAGTGTTTTTTGTGTTTAACATCACCAAGAATTCCAAAAAAAACAAGATCAAAGGCTGGGATTCATTAGTTTTTTGAGTTGGGGGGTTCGTTGACTCTCGAGTACTTTTTCTCAAAAATAATGATGGATCAGATGGAAAATAGTTGTATTTAAAAGCTAAGTTTTGAACATAACTATACCCGTTTTTCACTTTGTTGAGGAAAGCTAGCAAGTTTCTTTTACAATCTTTTACATACCCACCCCCAAAAAAATGAACATGTCGCCCACTGTTTCAAAAGGAAGCCGGATCGTCTTCCAACCAGCATTTTTCAGATATGACTAGTTAGTTTTCAGCGGGGGTAAATAAAAAGAACTGAAAAGTGGGAGCTTCACGAAGTTGATTAAAATAAGATTCCAACAAAAAAAAACAAACCTACCCAAAAATGAAAACCCTAACCAGAAATTGATTTTTTTCACAAAACCTTCACCTGAAAAAAATCAACCAACCACCACACTTTTGTAGCTTCATTTTGAAGTTTTTTTCGAACTTTTCCAGCCTCAAACTCGGATGCTGTGATTCCACCATCAGCATCTGTGTCTAACCTCGGGTTTTGTTGGGGTTGGTTTGGTTGGGACCCCTTTTGGACCCCAGCTGTTTGGAAAATCCACGGACGGTGTGTTTTCTGAACCACGGCATACCACGCAAGTCATACCTTTCGAAAAAGATTTAAAAAAAAAAACTGAAACTGTGCAAATTTTGTACCTGTCAAAATAGATTGCTTCCAAGTGACTTGGTGAAAAGTCGTTTCACTGCCCGGAAATACTTGGCTCTTTCGGCAGCCATCATCTGCAAATTGAGTTCATGATCCTTGTCAGCACCTTAGAATTCAAAAGGCTTAACTGTGCAGAACCATCATGGGAAACCCCACGAAATAAGGCCTTTAGCAAGGGATTATGGCGCTGGTTCATCCCTTGCGGAGTGGATTCTGAGCTCAAGACTCTCGATGGCCGAGTGACAGAAAACCTGGAAGCGCCCCACGGAACTTGTGTGTGGACTTTGTTGATGGCGCGGGTTATTTGGAGGCAAAGTATGGAGACTTTAAAAATAAGCCCAGGTGTTATCCCCAACAGCGTTTGGGGAACAATGCAAGCAAAGAAAACGCCTTTTTCGAATTCTTGGGGAAGTAAGTTGATGTTGGGGAAAAACACACATGGAAGCATGCCGCTCGGCCAAAAAAAAATGATGCTCAGTCGTGCTCTTTTAACGAATCTTCCGATCTTCGTTGAGGCCCCTGCACCAGTCATCACATTTAAGACCTGCAGCAACTCAAGGTTTGTACAAGTGAAGCATCACCATGGCACAAACCATGGGACAACCACAAGTGACAACCCGTCACAACCCGACACAACTCACGAAAATTCTGGAGTTTCCCAACTGCGAAGAGGCAAAATGCAATATACCCTTCAAAAAGTATGCCTCGGCCGGCGAGGGGTTGGAGGTGTTTTCTGAACGGGGCCCCATAGCTAGGTCCATGGTGAACATCCTACGCAATCCAGATTGCAGTTTTTGCATGGACGCTTTGCAGATGAAGGAGAACAATAGCAGAACTTGGGCATCATGCATCATTTGTCGTTTGGTCAGTCAAATGAACAAAAGAGTAACAAATCAATAAAAACAACCCTCCCTGAAACTAACATAGCACCTGAAAATGAACCCCTGGAAAAGGAGATTCCTATTGGAAACCATCATTTTTAGGTGCTATGTTAGTTTTAGGGAGGGTGAGTAGATGACCAAGTAGCAAAGGAAAAGCAAGCAAACAATCAAACAAACGAACGAACAAACAAGCAGCCAAACAAAACAAGACACAACCAAACAAAGAATCAAAAAAAATAACAAAAAACAAAAAAAGAAACAAAACAGACAACAAAAAAACAAGACGAAACAAAAAAGTGACAAAACATGAACAAAAAAACGCAAACAGCAAAATAAAACAAACATAACAAACCAAGACAAACAACAAAAGAGAACAAATCAAGACAAAACAAAACATCAGAAAGATAAACATAACATAACACGGCAAACAAAAGCAAAACATAACATAAGAAAAGTGTTGCAGCAAAACATCTAAGATCTCGACCCCAAATGAATGAGATCTCGCCAAAGGCGTCACGTGCTTCAACCCATGTGAAACCTGTCTCACGGACAATGGACTTTCAGCTGGCTGGCTTGATTGCTATCTACGGAGATATCCACATACCCTTTCTCCCATAATCATGGAACTGGAGACTTACCATAAATGAAAGGAAACTAAAATTGGAGGGAAGCATTTTCCACTGAACCATGATTATGGGAGGACGGGTATACACTCCTTCAAACTAACAGCAAAAGCTCTGCAAATAGGCAAAAGGAAACGAGAAAGTCTTCCAAGCATCCAGTTTCAGGTGCGGTTGCTAATTTCCATTTCAAAAATAGGATGGAGAATTGTGATCCCTTTTTTCCAAAAAGACATTGAGATATCTTTGACCTGAAATGATCCTGCTGGATATCTCTGAATTTTTTTTGGAGGCCAAAGCAATCTGACAAAAAAATCTGCCAACACACATCATGTCATCGGAGATGTTGAGGTCCAAATTTTACACCCCTCAGTTCACTATCATTGGAAAATGCCCATGGTTCAATAGAAAATACATCGACTCATTCATGGTGGATTTTCTCGTGTCATTTTAGTTTTCGGTGGGGTACGTGGATCCTACAGCTCCGCCTGAGTCAACCCGTTGCCGCTCCCGCCTCCCGTAATCGAAGCGTAGAGCGTATGCATGGAAAGCTCCAGGCTTCCAAAGCGCAAGCGCAGAAAACCTGCGATGTGTCGAACGTTGATTTGTACAATGTGTATTCAACAGGGCCTCATTGTATTACCAACCCAAACAATGCATTGTTATAAGGGAAATCCCTCAACATGACCATAGATTTATGTTGTTTGATTCCCACAAAATGGGTAATTTAATGACCCCTGTTCATCAAAATCCCTTCCAACATTTTGATGGAGTTCTATGCTGGGGATTCATTATTCCATAAATATCTCAAAATGTTATGAAAATATCAAACAATCTTCAGCTTTTTTGTTGCATCTGTGTAAACCACCAACCCCTTCAAAGGCAAACCCACCCAACCCAAATCGTTCACCCACCCGCCTGCTGTACTGTCAACGACTGAGAGAGGTTGTGTGAAGTATTCCGTGGTGATGTCCGTGAAGATCAAACCAAACCTGTGGGCAAGCAGCTGGGTCGAGAGCCCAAGCAGTTGAGGTTTGGTGAAAATCAGAGCCTCGAATCACGAGATTCTATGTCAGCATATACAAATAGACTGTTATAGATGTTAAGAGCCCGCACATACTCTATCTATCTAACTAACTATCTATCTATCTATCTAGCTATCTATCTAGCTATCTATCTAGCTATCTATCTATCTATCTAGCTATCTATCTAACTATCTATCTATCTATCTAGCTATCTATCTATCTAGCTATCTATCTAACTATCTATCTATCTATCTAGCTATCTATCTATCTAGCTATCTATCTAGCTATCTATCTAGCTATCTATCTATCTATCTAGCAATCTATCTAACTATCTATCTATCTATCTAGCTATCTATCTATCTAGCTATCTATCTAACTATCTATCTATCTATCTAGCTATCTATCTATCTAGCTATCTATCTAACTATCTATCTATCTATCTAGCTATCTATCTATCTAGCTATCTATCTATCTATCTATCTATCTATCTATCTATCAAGCTATCTATCTATCTAGCTATCCATCCATCGATCTATCTATCTATCTGTCTGTCTGCCTGTCTATCTATCTATCTATCTATCTATATATATATATTTAATTATATCATATTATATTATATTGTATTATATTTTTTTATATTATATTATATTATATTATATTATATTATATTATATTATATCATAGTATGTTATATTATATTTTATTTTATTGTATCATATCATCTCATCTCATATCATATCATATCATATTATATCATTTCATATCGTATCATATCATTATATTATTTCATTTTATATTACATTATATTATATCATATTATATCATATTATATCATTTTATATCATATTATATATTATGTGTCATACATATATAAGTGTATATTCATATTTGCACAATCTAGGTGGACTGAATTCTTGTTGTGTCTTTTTCTGGATTTTGTCTATGAAGCTTTATGTCCTTTCTGGCCAAGGGACACAAAGATAATCAGCATTAAGAGAACTGCTGACCACGCCTAGGCTCAAAGATGGACGTGTCAAATCAGAAGCAAAAGATTGACAGAATGAATATGTATGCAAATAAATGCATACATAAGCGTATGATGTATATAAATATATATATATATACGTTTGTATATTCAAATATACAAATGCACAGATACTCATGTGTACGCATGCACATACATTTACATATAATCTAGATGCAGATGTACAAATTACGTGTACGTACAGCTGTAATATATACATTTGTATCCATGCAATGTATGTATATATATATATTCATCAAATTCTGGATGCTGCATACTCCATCATGCCCCTTCCAATGATGCGTGGACTCACTGTTGCTGCAACGAAAGGACCGTTGTGTTTCGTCCTTTGACTCAAATGCAATTGGATGTCTCCAAATCAGGGACCAAAAAAACCTTCAGCAAAGAAACAAAAAGCTGAAAAGATTATATACATCAATAACTCAAAAAAAAAACATAGAATTTCCATGAATTTTCTTGGAACCCAAATGACACCTGTTTCTTATGGAGGGTTTTGAATAAGCAACCAACAAGAAACCGGGTGCCATTCACAGTCTTCCCACTGTATGCTGCCATGATGCCAGTGCTCGCATGGTGCGTCCAATGCAAAAGAGCAAGGACTTCAATGATCGCACAAACTTCACGACCCTCGAATTTTGACGGTCAAATTCACGTGGGTGTTCTTACACTCTGTAAGATCAACATAGAACATAATCATGGAGGTTTGGAGGATCATTTTCCTTTCTAAATGGGTGATTTGTAGGTTCCATGTTAATCTTCCAGGGTGTAACTTCCGAAATGCATGTTTCTTTCCCCCCCTTTTGGTGATGACACACATCATTTTGAAAAAAACTAGAGGGGCAAAATGAAAACTACCGTTGTTGGGGGGGAGATTTTTGCGGCCCCTTGTTAGGTTAATGTTTTTTTTTAAGAAAACCCCCTAAAGTTGGGACATTCCGGGGGGGTTCTTCCTGGATTTCTGGAAACACAGAGTGAACGTAGTATTCAATAGCTACAAACAAAAATAGGAAATGTATCTATTGGTAAAACATACTAAACAAAAGGCATTTGGGTTTCTAGCGTAAGTTTTAGTCATTCTTTGTCATTGGATCTGTTGTTGCTTCTTTTCCTGGGCTACAAGAAATCAGCAGGAAAATCCAATGATTTCAACCAACCTAAAAATGATTGCAACCTAAAATGATTGTAACACCTGGGTGAAATGAGAGTCAACAAAAAGAACCAGTGATGGTGAGTTTATAAACACATATTTTACCAACCTGAATTTAGTGGAAAAAAAGTATTTAAACCACCACTTAAAGTGAAATCGTCATCAGGTAGCCCAGTTGAGGGGGAGTGTGTCCCTCCACAAAACTGCTATGAGAATAAGCCATGTTCATTTCGTTGGTTTGCATACTATGTTCTTTTCGTACTGTTTTGTTTTGGGTATCTCATCTTTGATGTTTCCTTTTGAAAGGGGGTGGGCAAAAAATTGATTCCCAAAATTGAAACAAAATACTTCCAAAAAAAAAACAGTAAGCCTCAGCCTCCATTCTTTCAAAGGTCCAGCCTTTGAAAACCAGCAGGTCTTCTACAAAACATAAGGATCTACGGTCTCCGCCGGCTCGCCTCACAATTCGAAGTGCACGTGTCACTTTCGCCACACGTAGCACCCGCAGCAAGCGCATGTTGCTGAAGGCATTGGAGGAGGAATCATCCTGCAAACTTCGATCGAAAAAACAGCGCACCTGAAGAGTAGGTCAAGCTAACCCAACGGAAGTGATTTTCACACCAATCACGGGTCAGATCTTTCAAAAAACAAATCGGGATGTTCATGGAATGAAATCTTTCTGATAAGAATCATGTTCATGGGAGCTTTACAAAAACTCTCATCATTGTTCTTTGATTTCAGTGATCATACGGAGTAGACTGCCCATGATGTTGAGGACAGTTGCTCAATTCTATGAATTGCTGGCGCGGTTCTGAGTTGAAAAAGCATCGAATGTCGAATGCTTCTTTTTCTTGGCTAAGAGATGCATATTATTATATACTTGCTTATTTTCAGCTTTTACAACTACGAAGCATGGTCCTTCATCTCCCAGTTCTGACATTGTTTTTTAGCCATCCCAAATAGAATAAAGTTATCAACGTAAGCTAATGCCATCCAAGATGTTCACAGAGAAACTAGTTTTCCCCAAGCTCTTTACTCAACTACTTGGATCAGTTTTTTTCATGTTAACAAAAATGACGACCCACACCTGGTGCAATGGGAGTTCCAGTGCAAACTCAAGAAGGCTCGAGAAAACCTCCAGGCTTTTTTTTGGGGTAAGCCACTCACCACCACCACGAGGAAGATAGAATCCGATACACCACGAAAGATTTTCACGGCGAAAGGAACCTAAAAATCACCTACACTTGAAAAGGAAAATCATCCGAACCAAACCATCATGACTTCAGGTTCCATGTTAATCTTCCAGGGTGTATCATATGTCTAATCACCTTCAAATTCGCTAAAAAAACAGGCTCCATTATGTACCAACCGTTACGCCCGGAAAAAAATCTTGTACAAAAAAAACACGAAAGCTGAGGCATCCAACCACGCAAGCATCCAGCAGCATCCAACACCAGTCCTGCAGCATCCAATGCTATCCGAGGCTATGATGCGAGGCTGGGAAGTGAAGTTACACCCTGAAGTCATGATGGTTTGGTTCAGATGATGTTCCTTTTCAAGTGTAGGTGATTTTTAGGTTCCAGCCGTTAATCTTTCGTGGTGTATAGGTTGAGATCCCCAAGCAATGTGATCTTAGTCATCACCGGAAAAGCTTGAAAAAAAAAAACATCCGCTTTCGCTGTGTGTTCCTCCAAATAAAGCCATGTCCCCAGCGTGAGATTTAAACATGAAGCGTCAACAAAATCAGGAAAATACCTTCAGCTATATCCAATAGATTCTGAAAGATGCAAGTTCAGAAAGACAAATACCTTACGATTAATGTTACTATATATATATATAGACACATCATATATAGGTATACGTTTCGGGTCCTGTCAAAACACTGTAGCAGGAGATCATGAAGGATAATAAAGGGCCCCTGGCAAAATAGTGATGATTCTTTTCCCACTGTTACAGGAGTAAGGGCCAAATATTTATATACATATTGTATATATATATATATAATATGTATACTGTATATAGAAATTGTTTTCTGGATACATTTTTCGTGGTTTCAAAGGGCTCCCTAAATCCGTCCTCTCCACAGAAGACTGTTGGTCCAAAAGCAAAGACACGAATACAAAACTCGATCGTGAACCTTGGCTGAGGACAATGGCAGCTAAGTGTTTCTTTCGTTGGTGGTTTTTTCCCCACTCCTGGAAACTTTCTGCTCCTCAACTCGGAAATCGTCCCCCCCAGTTTTGGGGGCGACAATTTTTTTCAAAAAAAAACTGGAAAGCACCAGGGTATAATTGTGTAATCTCAAGGATCTGCAATGATTTTACAATGACCATTTTCCAAGTGAGGTGTTTTGCCAGCTTTTTGATACGATCATCAAAGGTCATGTTGTGGGACATCTAACCAACCATTTTTTAAAAATCCAAGAAACAAAAAGGTGTATGCTGACCCAACCACGAAGAGGGCGGGATCAGGCGCTTTGCCTGAACAAACACCGGAAGTTTCCGACGCCGGGCGCTGGTTCATTTGAGAAAATTCCGGCAGTGCACTTGACGCAGACCACAAGAGATGGTCATCAAAACACGCCGACAAAAATTTGTCGGAAGCGTCATTTCCCTGCATCCAAATGTCCGATTCAAAAGTGATGTTTCAACTGCGACCCGTGGACGTTGGCGGTCTTTGAGATTCAACAACAACAACAACAACAACAACAACAACAACAACAACAACAACAACAACAACAACAACAACAACAACAACAACAACAACAACAACAACAACAACACAAACAACAACACACCAAACACACACACACACACACACACANAAGATTCAACAACAACAACAACAACAACAACAACAACAACAACAACAACAACAACAACAACAACAACAACAACAACAACAACAACAACAACAACAACAACAAACACAAACAACAAACAGCCAAACAGCCAAACAGCCAAACAGCCAAACAGCCAAACAGCCAAACAGCCAAACAACCAAACAGCCAAACAGCCAAACCACCAAAGAGCCAAACAACCAAACCACCAAAGAGCCAAACAACCAAACAACCAAACAACCAAACAACCAAACAATCACAACGACAACGCCCTTCACCAATCTCTCATATCACATCACAGCTCTTGAATATTACCATCCAACGATCCTCTGGAATGCACGAGGATTGTTGGATCCAAAAAAAATTGCAACCCAAGAGATGCCTGGGTCTTGTGCAGCAAGTTCCACTTGGACAGCAATGAAGACGGAATTGGTGAAGATCCTGAAAAGACACAATGAATCATTAAATACCTTTGCAGGTAGACGTATTTATCTTTGTTTTTGTGTAAATTTTGTCGCATACTTCCCTGACACAGTAAAAATAATTGTTGAAGGATATGTGCTTTGTCAACCTGATGTTCACTGCATCTTGATATTAGTCAACCTTTATGTCACCTCATATTCCCTGAAGCATGGCGTTTTCCCATAGGAATCTCATGCGTTGATTTGTTGCTGGATTTCTCAGATCGCTACGCAAAGGCAAAGAAGCATTCAAACCTCAGAAAACAACGATGGCGACTGGCTACCAACATCTTTGATGGGACGAAATCTGGTGAATCAGCTGTGAGATGTTGCTGTAAATCCGGCAACAGGAATTTTTGATATTTCTATCAACTGATGCTCGCCAGATCCGGCAGACAGAGACCTTGTCTGAGGACACTCTTGTCGTCCATCTCTTCATGCTGTGTTTTAGTTGAGGCACACCCTGGAAATTTTACGTGGAAACTAAAAATCACCTACACTTGAAAAGGAAAATCATCTGAACCAAACCTCCATTTTTGGGAATTTTGCCGTTCATTTGCGACCAGTCTTTTGAAAACCCATCCAACCAGTGAGCCTTTTTTTGTGTCCATTCCGAGGTACATCCATGAACGAACGAGCTGTCGCAAAGGCTTCTGCCACGAAGTAGGTTGCGTCTTGGCAGAGGCGCACATTGCTGAGACATTGGTGGAAGCCCCTCCCCAGAAAGCCGTGTGTATTTTGGATATTTCTATATATGTCTGATGTATATCTCCATCTGTGTATTAGATAAGGCAGATATTCATGTAGGTATAAGGGCTTCTAGGGAGTGAAATATATCATATTCACACAATGATTGGTCAGTGGTGAGCGAGTCCCGGCGGTAAGTGGAGTTTGATCAAGATACCCCTCGTTCAAAACTTCAAAACAAAAGGGTACCCTTTCAATAGAACACCTCAGCATTTAGAACGACGAACCGAAACGACCAACCAGCATCCATTCACAAACATTGTATACACATATAAACATATCCACACATATGTGTATACACTGATACATGTGCCTATATATGCATATCCATACATACATATGCTGCATGTATACATATAGATATGTGTATATATACTGTATATCACATATCTACATATTTACATACATCTATGCTACTTACGTGATTGTCAGTAAACATCAACAAATACAGGAATATACATGTAATAATATATACATTATATACACGCTTTTGTATTATGTACATTATAAACATATACTCCATACGTGTGTATATCACCTCAGAGATGCAAAAATCTGCTGGATGTCAAACCACGGAAAGCCTCCTGTGCGAGTCTTTGAAAAAAGGTTGGCTGCTCTCCTTCCTCCTGTGTTGCAGATTGACCAGCTCTGTTGAAGCATGACTTCATGGTATTTGGGGGGTCTTTCAAGTCGGAAACTCCAAAACCACACCTATTGTGGAGGTCAGAATTTTGAAAAAGAATTCCAAAAGTTCATACTGTCAAAAATTCTGCAAAAACCACCTGTCTCAAACATTCTCAAAAAAATCGCCAACACTCTGTTGCACTTCATCACGTCCTCCACCATGAAGGAGGTGCGGCTTGGTTTGGTCATTTTTTGATCCTCGTCCTGGCAATCGAAAAGGTGGGCCGTTGGAATTCGGTTTTTTGTGAACTTTTTGAACAAAATTCTTCCTACACTAATTGAGCCACACAAAAAAAAAATCGTACTTTCCACTATGCTGCTTGTTTAAAAGGGATCCTTATACTGGCTTATGAAATAATCCCCACAGGATGTCACCCCTGAAACAATGCCTAAACAACCAGGAGACCTTTTTTATCATTGCCCAATTGGTTAAGACTTCGAGAAAATCTCCAACGATGCTCCGTCCAATACTCAGCGTGTACCACAGGCCTCTACCACAGTATCAGTTCCCGGTGTAATCTGACGTTGTTGGGGAATCTGCCGCAAAGCCTGCACAGGTGGTTTTTTCCTTGCAGCGATGTTGCGGTTCGTTGGAAACTCCTTTAGAAAAATACGCGACATCCGATTCCAATCTAAGCACCTTTGATAAGACACGTTACGATCAACTCCTAAAAGAACTGTTAAAAGATTTGTCAGAGTTCCTACATCAATACTGCAGACTTGCATTTGGGCAATCAAAGCTCCAATGCTTCACACGTCTGTTTCAGGAGATTTCAAACGTGAACGTGCCTGCAATTGTTGAGATGGCGATATGTCCGGCAACAGTTGTGGCCTTCTCATGTCACTCATCAGAACCTGCACGATACACAGGCAAACAGTTGCAGTGCATGAAGTTCTTGGGCCAAACAATCTTCCTGCCTCAATCTTCTCGAACAATTCCTCACAAGATCAACACACGTTTTACTGAGAAACACAAATCAAGTTATATTGATATCTAGTTGTCGTTCTTCTTGTTGCTCTTCTTATTATCATTATAATTTGAACCTTCCTCTTTATCTTTTTCTTCTTCTTCTTCTTCTTCTTCTTCTTCTTCTTCTTCTTCTTCTTCTTCTTCTTCTTCTTCTTCTTCTTCGTTAAATTGTTATTCCTCTTCTTTTTTATTCTTCTTGTTTGCTGTTTGTTGTTTGTCGATTGTACTTTCACACGTGTTTTGTTCACCCTATTAGGGATCTATGGGTCTCGGTCGTCACCGAGAGGGCGGGGCACACGGTTTCCGCCCACCACCTGGAAGGCATCTGTCCTCTATCGTACGTGTGAGTCTCTGCTCATGCAGTTGCAGCAGCACCTCGGTCGAGCAACCCCCCCAAGCCCCATCGACCGCAAGAGATGATCATGACTCCATGACCGTCGTGACCGTCCATTTTGGTGGGGGAAAAAAATGGGAAGTTTGAAAAAACTACCCATACATTTGCTGCTTGTTTTGATTTCCCCTTGAAATGGGTCCCATTGAATGTACCTGTTACAAAGGTCCTCATCCAAAATCCTACCTCAAATGGCACCTCAAATGGTGGTGAAGGTGGCTTTACCTCGACCTGCCACAGGTTTCGACTCGCAAATCTGCAAATCTGAGTACAAAGTGCTTTATATTTCACCCAAAAAAAAGTGGTGGGGCTTAATTTTAAGAATATACAGTTAGTAACACGTGTAGGAATATATGGCTTGATACTAAGGCGGGGAACTGTATTTATCAAATCATTGAATCTCTTTTTTCTTTATATATAGTTTAGATGACAGCTTATATCATCATATTCCACTATCAGGATCCAAGAAAATTCAATCATTTACCTGGAAGATTCTGAACATTCGCAGCTGGGGGCGATAATTTCAGATACCGTATGTCAAAAATATATCTATATATGGAACCATTTGATAGCCCTTTTTTGGTTGGATGAAATGGCCTTATTTTTGGAAAGGGCAAGACCTTCCCTTAAATGGAGGTCATTTTGCTTTCCAGGTAGGCAATTACACAAGAAAGCAATGTCATTCTGTCTGTTGACCGAATAGAGTAACACCTGTAATTTCCTCCGTTTCTTTTTCCAGGGCAAAAAACCCAAGCACTGATACTGACATCATACATCGATTTCATCCACCGTTGATATGAGTAATTTAAGCCCGGCCTCCATTGACAGCCGGATGTCCTCGTTGATTTCATCCGGTTTACGAGAGGAAGCCAACGAAGGAGCCATTGCCATGGCGACAAGACACTGGTGGTATCTTTTCGGTGTCTGCCAATTGTTGGCCAATTTTAAAAGAAAACATGCTTATCAAGTGGACCTGTAGAGTTTCCTTCTCAACCTCACAATGTCACCAATATCAGCCAATAACTCGCTGCGACGTTCAAATCACAAGAGCCTACCATTGAATTTCTCAGTGCTTCTCTGTTAAAACTTTCACTCCTTTCACATGCGATTTGTTATGTCCCCAATGTGGGGCGTCTCAAACATCACCCTTAAAAAAAAATGTCATCTTTAAGGGGGACGATATAGCCAATCCTGTTTCACGGCACAAAGAACAGTCTTCTCAAACTGAACTGCGTCCTACTGTTGAGACCTTTCGAAAGATTCCGGAAAGGCCAAGAACCACGAGAAGTTTGTCCACTAGTCCGGCTTCGCATTTTGGTAGCCTCCCCACTTTGGCCAGAATTACACCTCCCAGGCATCACTTTTTTTCCCATTTGCAAAATCCTCAGCTTCCCGGAGTCTCAGAGTCTTCGACTGGAATCTCCTCATCCTCCTGGCAAGCTTCCCAGGTTTAGGATTGGGAAAATGCCACGATCTGTAAGAAACCAGTGGATTTTGTGGTTGTTTTGCAATCAGTCCCCACTCTCTGCAAGAAAGCTTCACCAAACACTCGTACTGACAGGACAAACAGCATTTGAATCTGAAAAAACCATGCAAGCAAGACGAAATCCTGATCCCGTGTAATGCATATTGTTGATGTGATTTCCACTTGATCCTTTTGTACACTTCATTCAGTGGTATCATAGTCTTCACTCCGACAGTTTGTCATGGAACCTTTCAAGCATGAAGGGAATGAAACCTGACCTGCTGATCCGCAGGCCCTTTTGTAAGTGGACCAAAAAGAAGTGCGCTCCGTTGACCGTTTCTCAGGTTATGAGCCCAAGTAACCTTTGAGATTTGTAGGTCAGTGGAATGTCGTTTGCTAGAGCAAGTTCCTTGCCTGCGCTGACTGCTGGGAACCCGTTCTGGTCAGAGAACGCAAGTCTTCGATTTCAGGTGGCTGCTGCAAGACCTCAGGATCTCCCAGTGCCTTCAGATGATGAGCTGGAGGAAGGGCAATCACAAGAGAGGGGCAGGACCAGGTCAAGGTCCCAGCTCGATGTGGTGGATGGGGTGGCAAGCAGTGGTGAGACTGGAGCGTCTAGGACAAGTTTTGCAACAGCGCTGAGGACTCCTACTAAGTTGGATTAGGCGGGAGCAATCAGTGCTTGGGAGAAGAACAGAAGGCTTGATTCCACCAGATGAGAGTCAGCCGAATGGTCCGGAAAGCTTGGAGAATGAACTTGGCAAGGTGATGTATGAGCAGCTGGCTGATGAGAATGAGCTGCTCAGACGCGAGATTGCCGAGCTCAAGAAGATGGAAGATGAAAGAATGGAGTCTGAAAGGCTCAGGGCAGAGCTGGAAGGACTCAAAAGAAAGATTGCAGGACAAGAAGCTAGGTCGTCCAATTCGTGGTCAGAGGTTGGGGTGGAAGAGCATTATGGCCAACCGCCGCCGAAGACCGCGAGGGGGCCGAAGCCGGAAGTTTGTGGAGATGAGCGGAGATTCACACCTGGAGGCACTCAAGTTCCTCCCGGTCCACCTCCTGACAATGTTCCAGGACCACCATTGCCCCCTTGGCCGCCTTGGATGAGTCCTGTCGAGGAGTACCAGTCGATTGAAGAGAGCTTCAGGCATGGGAAGATTGGAGATGCAACTCCAAGATGGATGGGGGCTGGCTGTCACAGACCCTTCAGACCTTTGGTCTGAACAAGGGCTTTGGCTCCTGGTGGGACTGTGCCTGCGTGAAAGGTCGGAGAACCTACCCCAGAACAAGCAAGGATGATGTGGCTGGAAAGAGAAGTGCAAACACTTGGGAAGGTGTTGCGAAATCAAGCTCATGGAAGTTGGGATGATCGATACTGGGCGAAGAGAGCTCATCAGTGGCCTTCATTGGATGGGCAGGATGCGAGTCAGGCTGCCTTTGGCGAACTACGTCATCAAGGTCGGGCTAGCACTGAGCATGGTGAACTATTTCATCAAGGTCGGGCTAGCACGGAGCATGGTGAACTACGTCATCAAGGTCGGGCTGGCATTGAGCATGGAGAATTACCACATCAAGATCGGGCTGGCGCTGAGCACGGTGGACTATGTCATGGTGATCGGGCTGGCACTGAGCACGGTGGACTATGTCATGGTGATCGGGCTGGCACTGAGCACGGTGGACTATGTCATGGGCGATCTACATCACGGAAGAGGGCAAGGGCAAGGCCTATGTGGTGGACAAGGTCATGGGCAAGATCATGGAAGTGGAGGATATCCTCCATACCCAGGAGTGGAGCAGAGTGGTCAGGGATCGAAGTTGGAGCTTCCTGCACTGCCCCAACAGATCACCCCAATGGATCTAGGGGATTGGCTGACCTTGATCACTCCATCAATGAAGGACATTGCCAACAACGCGAGTGTGTGGTGGGAAAGCACACTGGCAGCTGCAACAACGTTCTATGAGGAGTGGCGGCAATCTACACCACTTCAACGAGTTCAACTTAGACCTGTTCTTCCGGCTGAGTTGAGTCATCCACATCGATCCTATGGCGCCTTCTGATAACATATCAGCCAGGTGGCAGTGGTGAGAAGGGGCAACTTTTAAAGGTTCTCACTACATCCTCGACGTCATCTACGGCATCCCAATTGGCTTCACACCTTCGACAGTGGAGGCGGTGCTTCACCAGGGCAAGGGAGATAGGGGCATGTGTTCCAGACGGAACACTTATGGTCTATGCATTGGAGTCTTCAGCTACCGCTCTGGGCAAGATAGATGGTCAAGCAGCATTCAGGATTGCTTCGTCAAGGGCACAACTTGGTGTGGATGAGAAACCTGAAGCAGAGACGGTTTTGCTCTACTCACAGGTCCTTTTGGCTGAAGCAGAGACGCTGACTTTGTCGGGTACAAGTACAACAACTTCTGGTGGGGTTGCTGCTCCAAAGGTGAAAGCGTTGCAAACTCAGACTGGCAAAGGAGGTCCCCAAACGTCGTCGACTACTTCAACCTGCAAGTTTTGGGGAAGTGAGTCTGGTTGCAAATATGGCAAACAGTGCAAGTTTGCACACCCGGAGATCACAGGTCCAGACGGTCAGAAGCGTTGCTGGATCTGCTCAGCAACAACTCATCGGAAGATGGATTGCCCCTACAAGAACAATGATAGCACTGGACAACAGCCAGAAGCTCTGGCTGGGGGGAGTGCTGATGGTGGTGGCAAGGGCAAAGGATCGAAGTCGTTCAACAAGTTCAACTTCAACAAGAATGGCAACAGTGGCAATAGCAAAGGTGATGGTAAAGATGGCCCTGCAGTCAACAAGGTTGCAACCAGTGCGAGTGAAGAGGCAGCAATCTCTGGAGATGGACCACCTCAAAAGCAACAACAAGATGGTGGAACAGGAGATGCTCCAGCTGCTGCTGATGGGCTGATGACTGAAGTCACCAGTCTCTTGAGGGGTTCACGTTTTTTAGACTCAAACCGGATCTAGAAGATCCAAATGAAGGTTTTGAGCTCATCAAGAGTTAGGGCCTTGAGTCTCAATTCTTGTTTGGACAACGTCCAAAGGGGGAGTGTTGATGTGATTTCCACTTGATCCTTTTGTACACTTCATTCAGTGGTATCATAGTCTTCACTCCGACAGTTTGTCATGGAACCTTTCAAGCATGAAGGGAATGAAACCTGACCTGCTGATCCGCAGGCCCTTTTGTAAGTGGACCAAAAAGAAGTGCGCTCCGTTGACCGTTTCTCACATATAAATGTCATATGTCATGGTATACAGTTTGGGTGATCTATGCACATGTAGTTATATTTCACCAACCTTCAACTTTATGTAGAAAGGTCATTCCATGTCATTACTTGTGGGGTGGGATCGCATCCACCCTCCAATCCTCTCTGCGCGATGATGCTTGGGACTCCTCTGCAGACCCAGCGTTTTAGACAAGCTTCAGAGAGAGCAAAATGCCACACAGTATGTGAAATATACAAAGTGTAGACACATGATATCTGATATGATATCTGGATAAACTACAACTACGATCATTCTAAGTTTTCACAGAATTCCAGCAAAAAAAGATTTGACCCCTTTGGGAATCACTCCAGAAGGTCTGGGATACAATGCTCGGTCGGTTTTTTCCCAGCAGGTGATCCATGGTCTCTGTAAGAAATTCAGCCAGCTTCCCTTCTACAGTACAGCATTTTGAAGTGTTCCAACAATTCCCGAGATGAGACTCTAGCAACTGCTAGAATCTTTCTGCCAATACCATCGCCGTTTTGTAGCAATTTTTGCTACAATTTTTAACAAGAAAATCACCACCAAAAGAACGGCCAACATCCACCTGCACCTGTAGCTGCTGCCGTGAAAAACCTCCCAACGACGCAGCGAAAAAAAACACAAAAACCTTTTCAGTTGGAACAGTTGAACAAAAAAAAGTTTACCCTGGAAGTCCGAGCACCATTTTTTTGAGGTTGGTTTCCGAACCAGCATTATTTTTGTAGGGGGTTATCATCATCCAAAAGGAACCACCCCTTTTAAAATGGTGGTTGACTTCTAGGGTTAATTCAGCCACCCAAGAAAAAAATCACCATGAGCAGATGCAAAACATGGACATGGCAATCGATTGATTTCTGAGCTGCAATTGACACCACACACACAGCTTATTGTCCCCGTCTAGTGGAAAGTTCAACTGATGGAACAAATGATTTTACTTCGATAAGACATCTTGTACTCAAAAACCTCAAGCCAGTTCACACTTGAGAAACAATCTTTTTTTTTGCAAAGGTTTCTGTTAAAAGACCTCATACGCCATCCACCAAACTGCATCAAAATTACCGCAAAGCTCATTTTTTTTGCACTCTGCACTCCACGTGTTGGGCGTCTTACATTCACACCAGTCTTGAGCAAAGAACAAGACAACTGTACCATAAATGTTCTCTCTCGTTCGGAGACATGCTCATGCTGGTTTCTGTTCACACCAAACACTACTCAACAAGGATTCAAGATTGAACCCTTTGCCTTCACGGCGTGGCTAGGTCACCTAATATTCCACATTGATAACACAAGTCTTTACATCAACTCATCATTAATTTGTCAACCTTTCTCATGGTGATTATCTTTTCTTCTTTCCTCCAGCCTTAGCTGTTGATTTGCCAGGGCCCGCATTGGCTTTGGTGCTTTTTGTGGCTTCTTCTTTCGGATCAGTCTTTTCTTCCTTCTCCTCCTTCTTGGGTAATTCATGTCTCCACTGACAGTTCTTGTCTTTACAAGAACCATGTTTCACAAAGGCATAACACAAATCCCATTTCTCGGTAAATTTGGCACTCAATCTTTCTTTTCGAGCTTGCTCAATCCTTTCAGCCTTTGTGGCAGGTGCTTCTGCCGCTTGTGCTTGCTCTTCTCGCTTGGCACGACGTTTCGGATCGCTGGCTTCACGTTCACTGGCAGACAATGCAGCTGGACCATGCATATTCAGCCAATCAATAACCTTTTGAATAACTTCCGAGCCTTCAAAGCTTGGTAAGACCTCAGTCCTCAGCGTAGTTTGTAGATTCATCAAACCATCTATTTGCCAAATTGGTGCATCATCATCATATCCAAGTACTACAGTAGCATTGTGCAATGGATAGAAAGGTGGCATTGAAAATTCCATTGCAACAGTGCAGCCTCCTTTTGGTCCGTCTAAATGTTGAGATATTTGTACACGAAGTTGATCTGAAGCACGACATACAATACCTTTTGACAAACATTCTTCCAAGTGAATTTTCACTTCAGGATTTAAAATTTCAAATTCTTCTGGAAACATTGCTTCTATCACCTCCAATTCTGATAAAAGTCGTTCATGTAATTCTGGCGTCGCCCATTCTGGAATCCAGGTTTCTACCTCAAGAGCTCCAGTGTTTTCGGATTCTTCTGATTCACTGTCACTGGGAGGAGCTACATTTCTCCCACGCTCCACTGGATCTACACGATCCACACGTGCCCGACCTGTTACAGCGAAAGTAATCTGAGCACCATCATTTCGACCGTTCCGAGGTAGTCGAGCTAATCTGGAACGACGGGGAGCTGAGGCAGCAGATTCTGCAAGTGTTGGTTCACTTACAATTTCTTCTTCATACTCAACATCAAATTCAGTATCATCCACCACTTGCAAACCACCATCATTATGTACAGTTCTTTGGGTACAAACACGAATACGTCTTTCACCTTCTTCTCGTTGGGTAGTTGTAGTGACAGCAGGCCTTTCAATGGATTGACCCAGAGCAGGCCAATGTATGGCTTCACTTCCAGTTGCATCATTTCCACTCTGCACTTCATTGGAACTTGGAGTCGCAGTCTGTTGTACTTCTGCCGGGCTCGGGGTTGCCGGACTCGGTTGCGGATGGACCATTCCAGCACTACCCACAGACCTGAAATCAAACAAACTCCGAAGCATGGAGGCTGCCTCACGTTCTAAGGCTGCCATACGAGTTGCTGCTGGTCCATCTGATTGAGTTGTCTGTGACACTGCCTTTGCCAAATCAAATGCATCTGTGACATGTACTGCAGGAAAGCCATGAGCTTGGATGTATTCATCCAATGATTTACACTCTCCTCTGGACAAGGATCGACGATTCACTGGGTCGATCAACTGGCCTGATGATACCAAGAAGGAAGCTAAGAACATACCATCAAACCAATGCACTGATTGCTGTTGTTGTTCACCTACCAATCTCTCAGCCGCTTTACCCCAAACACCTTCACTTGGGATTTTTTCATCAGCCTCAGTGGCTCCAATCAAACCAAAAGGATCTACTGTAAGTTCCTCCAATGGTGATAGTGAGATGGGACAACAATCACCTGCTAAATCTTTCCACCATTTGATAGTTCCTGGAGGTGCTACATAATTCGCCGCAGCCTCTGAGGCCATGGTCATCCCATCCATAGTTGAAGTCGCCTTGGCTGGTGGTGCCTTGGCTGGTGCTGCCTTAGCTGCCGGTGGTGTCTTGGCTACTGGTGGTGCCACTGCTGGTGTCACTGGGGGTGACACCTCTACAGGCGGTGCAGATGCACCTTGAAATCGCCAACGACGTGCCGGTGCTTCCACTTCGGAAGAACTTGCCGGAGCGGTTGAAGGTCGATCTTCATCATCCCAACCTGTTGGAATCACTTCAGGTTTAGGTGCTTTAGGAAGTACCTTTGCTTTCACTGAAGGTTTAGGAAGGGGCCAAGCCTTTGGTGCCACACCACTCGTTTGAAAAAGTGGTTTCGGTTCAGCAGCTGGTTGTTTCGGTGCTGGTACAGCCATACCTGTTGGTGGGGGAGGACCAGAACTGGGAGCAGGTCGTTGCCGAGTTTTGACCACTGTGGCCACACCTGCAATCTCATTGGTTTGGTGACTTAGATTCTGAATCTCAATCTGGACTTGCTCAGCACCTAAGCCATCTCCATCACTATATGCCATAAATGACACACGAGCATTTTCTTGAAGTTCCATACGACCTTCAACATCAGAGATATGCACATAGACACGTCCACCGTGCTTGACTGCTTCCTCATGATTGATCTTCTTGTCAGAACGAATCCATCCAAAGCGTCCTTTCCAGCTCAAAACAGTTCCCATCAGACGGTTTTGAGAAATGCGCACACGAGACGATGCCATTGCAAAGGCAAGAGCCTCTTGCAGGCAGTTCGAACTCCTGGGCTTTTACCTTTTTTTGTTTCTTCAAACAAACTCCAAGTATATACAAGATCTTTTCACCTCTTCTTGCAAATCTCTTAACTCTGTGAAGAAATGTAATGACCTTTTTTTCTATATTCATATTGTCATGCAGCTTTCTCTCAATTTTTTTTCGTGATTTCAACGGGTCACTCTGAGCAAACTTCAGCTGTTGCGATGACACTGCAAAGACAAATCACATCTCACCATTTCTCATCCTTCCATTTCACAACACATCCGAGATCGAAAAAACAATCCGTCAAAAAAAAACTTTTTCTTAGTTGTTTTATCTTGTTACAAAACCTGTCACCTGTCCTGTGGACCTCCTTGGTTTTTTTCAAGTCTATTCATGAAAAATCCCATCCTTTCCGAAAAAAATCCCGTCAAATTCCTCCCTGTGCCTGGCAGGAGACAAAGGGGTAGCAGCATTGAAAGGCGACAAACCACCACGAAGCTCCCTAGGTGACTCCAACTACGGTCCTTCCGTTCACGGCACCCCGGGATCTGATTTCACCACAGTATTGATTGTCTTGGGGCAATCTTTCCTATATCCAACTCTTGGTGGGTCATCCAGAAATCATGGCAAAAGATGGTGGGTTTTTTTTTGCATGATTTTGTCAAATGGAAAATCCTCCGAATTTTTTTTGGCCACACTATCAAAAAAAAGGCGACCTTGCGGGGAGAGGTAGTACTTGTAATACCAGGTTGGTCATATCAGCATTGGACCAATCTTCAAAGAAACTCCAAAGTATCCCATGTCTTTCATGAGCCATTGAGGTGTTTTTGGTCGCTAGAACAGCAGATTCAGTAGATTAATAGTTGGTTTTTGTGATGTCGGATCTGTCCGTCACTCTTCACCATATCTGGATCAATCATGATCAATCTGGGCCTTAAGACAGCTCAGTGAGGTTGTCGTTTCTAATCTCCACAAAAGATCTGTTGGTGAATTTCATGATCTCATCACATCCCTGAAATCTTTGGAGAATTCCAAATTCCCCTACTCTTCACTACCTTTTAAGGGAGGTTTTTTGTTGGGTCGACTCGAGTCGTTAAGTGATGTCACACTATCATTGCCTCCCAAAGGCCGTAGCGCAAAACCAGGGCTCCTTGGCATAGCCAAGCTGGAAGTCCTGACGTGAGTTAACGAATATGAACAACCATCAATACCAAAGCAACACAATCCTAGATACTGCGCAACATCATTTAACAAAAAAAACCTACACCCTGGTGATTCAAAGTGCCCTTTTGGGGATGGTTAAGTGACCCTTTTAAATGGTTAAGTGACCTCCAACTGGGGGATGAAAAGGTCACTTTGAATCACCTGGACTACAAAATCCCATCAAAAAAAAATCTCTCCCACCTCATCAAAGGGCAATTGATGTCGTTTACCAACCCTGAAGATGTCCAAAAAAGACAATCCTTTTGAGAATTTCGTATGCATTTTCCGAAAAGACCAATTGTTTTAGGTAAGGTTTTATATATAATCAAGACTTCCACGAGGTGAGCCCCGGATCCAATTGTCAACGGTGTAAAAATAACTCCTAGGTTTGTAAGGTTTATAACCCCTAGTCACCCATTTCCAGGGCAATTGATAGGGGTTTATAACCCCCGTTTATAACGATCGGTTCGGGGCCCCACAAAACTCAGCAAACCTATTCGATGTTCATCGCGATTTTGGCACCTCCGTCAGCGCAGCAGCCAGCCTTGCAGAGACCTTCGAATCTGGGAATGGATGTATTTCACATCCAAAAACGAAACATCTTCCCAGCATGGAATTCTACTAAACATTAGATATATATATATATGCATAATTTACTATCTAAAAAAATAGTCATGAGTCATCATTCAAAAATATCGTAAAATAGAGTAAAATGCTATATTTTTTTGTTGTTCGTCCAAAGGATCTCAACCCCGCCCCGTTTTCGGTCCCAAAAATGCCCCCTCCCGGACCTGATCTCCCAGGTCTAAGACCAAACTCAGCAAGGCAAAGCCTAAAGCTCCAAAGTCCTGAAGGGAGCGAAACCGAAACGAAAAAAGTTGGGGGGATCTGACTTTGGGGGTCTGGAAGGGGGTAGAGTCAGCTACCCAGGACCCCCCTGAGTTACTAAACAGCAAGTTGGGTAACCTGAAAATGGGGGGAAAACTTTTTCCCCCTGGAAGTTGTTTGGAGATTCCGAACTTGGAAGTTGCATGGGATTTTTGAGGGGCGAACGCGAACTGTTGGTTTCAAGGAGAGAAAAACCCTACTTGGAGGAGAAAATCCCATGACTTACATTAGTGCTTAATAATCATGGTTGGTGTATAAGTCCCCTAAGGATCTGGTTGTGGGACCCCTTCCAAATTGGCCGTTTCATGGATTGTGAATGGAGGTGCTCCTAACTACTTATTAACCGGCGATGATTTCGGGGTGGTTGGTTTGGTTTGGTTGCGTTGGGTTGGTGGCGTTTTGTTTGCTGAGGAAAAAAACACACAACCATAAAAAAAAATTGCTGAAATACGCAAAAGAACATGACCGGGATGAGTTTTCAAGGGGGTCTATAGTCACTAGTTCATTACTAGTTCTGAAAGATGTTGTCAAATGGGTGCTTATCTTTAGAAAAAAATCAGGGCAACAGAATCCCATGGCAGTAACTCTTGCAAAAAACATCGTTTTCCACTACGTGCTGGGGGGATTTACAAGATGTTGAGATCATCCTGTTGGGATAGACCCGAATGCTTCCAGCTCGCATGGGTTTTCAAGAAATGGAAAAAAACCGGACTCCTTCGGTGAACAATCTGCGCAAATCGCAAGATTGGGCAAGAAGGACAAACTGTCCACGGCACCTGCAAACCCCTCCACGGGGAAAAAAACAAAATTGGTCGAATTTCCCTCCACCTTTCCAAAATGGTTTGGAGAAAGGGAACCATCATTCCAAAACTTTTTGTCGCCAATTTACAGTTTCGTAATCACGCAGTTCATTTTTTGGGTACAACAAAAAGAAATGTAGGATCCCACAGCAACACAGAATAGAAACTGCCCATCAGGTTGCTCGAGAAGTCTTCAAACCATGCCATCCCCAACGTCCCCGACATCCCCAGCATGCAACTGAGACAGTTGCCCTGTTTAACTGGTGACCCCTCTGCCTACCAGCGCAGCACAAACGACATACATCCATGGCGGACTACCTCGGTAATTTCAATCATCACCACTGTCAATCTACCATCACAATGTTGGCCTTTGAAAACAAAACCGCTATTCACAACCATAGTCTTTGTTATTGTTCGGAAAAGCCAAATTGAAGAGTAAACAATTTGGCAAATGTATCGAAAAAAAAAGTCTCAGTGATTTGATCATCTTTCAACCCCAAAGGCTGTTTTTCACCGGGATGGCCTACACTTGTTTCTTTCCCCAAGCTGATTCTTCGCTGAATCTTTTGAAGGGCCCAAACTCACCCAAACGCCTTCCAGCCTTCCTCAATCAAATCCAAGCCACCAACGCTCTTGGCCAAGAAATAGCGCACGAGTCCACCAACCATTGCCTTAAAGAACCAACAGTAGCCGGAAAAAAAAAAACATGGCATCAAGAATTTCTGAATCATCATGATTCGAAAAATTGATTCTCAAATTGGAAATTTCTTGGTGGCTTTCTGTCTTTCTTGGTGTCTTGGGGTTGGATTTTTTTGACAATCTGTGGTTTCTTCCGAATCTGAGAATCTCAAGAAGTGAGAGAGAACTTCAAATTGTTCTGTTCATGATATTTCATGTTTGTTTTTTTGAGATTTGTTCCCCCCATTTCACTGCTATTTATTTCTCAAAAAAAAAAAAGGCATTGCCAAGGAACCGCTAAAGTTGTGGTTGTCAAGATCGTCAGCCGCAAATTCTGCGTAATCTTCGTTGGCAAAGCCTCCCAGGAAATCTTCGAAAAGATGGCCGTTGCGCCACTGGCGGGTCCGGTCGTTTTTGTCGGCCCCACCTGAAAAGAGACCAGTGCCAAAAAGCCGCCGATGTTCGACATGGTATTGCAAACACCTAGCGTAACTGCATTCACCTGGCCGAAATTTTCCACACACACCAAAGAGCTTACCATCATACAGAACTAGCGTGATTTACCATACGGTTGCTTTCATGTACACAATTTTGACACAACAATCTACTGTCTCACATCCCCCAAAGTTGAACATAGCCCGTGAAAAATGATAACTGGAAGACGGGAAGACCATCCTTCCCTTTTTTTTGGTATGATAAATTTTGAATGGAAAAACTCGTGGGAAAAACTTGAAAAACTTGAAAAACTGAACGGCACCTGGTACGAGAGGAAACTGTAAAAGGTATCACTCTCAGTTGGCACCTCAGCATTTGAACGAGTTCCCTGTGAACCTATGGATTGAACACGTCGATTGTTTTCATCTCAGGACATCGCAGCACCACGGATGAAAAGGAAAAAGGCTCCAAACAGAAGACCTGGCTTTTTTTTTGCATGTTTTTTGTCAACTAAAGTGTTTCTTCTTATAAAGTGTGAGTATAACGCTTTTGTTGTGTTTATCTACTTAACTACGAACTGTTTGATACTTTTTGTTTTGTGCAATCATGTTGCATTCTGCATAGAAAAGTAAATAGGTTGGAAAAAACTGCCACCGTGTCGACAAGGCCGGCCTCGTGAACACTTCACAGAACAGCCTGGCTGATTGGGTCGCAAGAAACAACACCTTTCTATGAGGGGTGGTGGCAACACATTGTTTTTGGACCCCAAAAAAATGGATCTACCAGAATCTACCAAGACTTTAGAATTCCCAATGAATTTGTTGTTTCCGTGCGGGCAAACCTAGACTTTCCCACTCCATCTTGCCATGAATCTGAAGTCCTGCTGTGGCTAAGCTACCCCCAATTTTTCTGTAAAGTCATCTGCAACGCCAAAATCTTTGTGGGTGGCTTCTGAAACAACAACAACAACAACAACAACAACAACAACAACAACAACAACAACAACGACAACAACAACAACAACAAC
>DF241393.1:4713-50497 GCA_000507305.1 Breviolum minutum Mf 1.05b.01 | reverse complement strand
ACAACAACAACAACCACCACCACCACCACCACCACCACCAAAACCACATCCACAACCACAACCACAACCCCAACCACAATCACAACCACAACCACAACAGCAACCACAACAACAACCTCCCAAAAATAAATGCACCTGCAGGTCTTCTGACAACAAAGGTAGGAAAAGATGCATACCTGTTGTCTTTCAGACTCAGATGTCGAAGTCCAGATACCAGAAGGATTTGCTAAGTGTCCCAATTTTTGGTGTCAAAAGTTGGAATGACTAAAAACCGGTTAGGTAAACCCTGTTTCTGTGTTTTTTTTTCGCTGACTTTTTAGGGTGTTTTTTTTCATTTATCCAAAAAGAGGGATACATTAGAACAAACAGCAACTCTTTAGGCTGCTTGATTCAACTACAGAACTGGAGTCTGAAAGGAATCAATGCAGCTCCAATCATTTTCAAGAATCAATGCAGCTCCAATCATTTTCAAGAAAGATATCATGACAAGGATATTGAAGTTTTGTGTAAATGTTGACAGCATGTATCAAATTTATCACTTGTTACAATCTGCTAAGAATCCATTTCTTTCAGAAGTTCTTCAACTGGATCTTCAACTTCTCCGACGTCAGGGCACATGGAGATGGGTATAGCAAGAATCGGTACTATTGCCTCGAGCAACAAAAACTCCTCGTGCGGCAAATCGAGTTTCGGAGAAAATGTGGTTTCAAGCTGCTAAGGTGGTCACACAGACTTTCGCAGAGGCATAGTGGCTACCTTAGGGTTTCGGGAAGCCCCAAAAAACGTATGATTTCTTTTTCAAAAGCGAGATGCTTCTTTTTGGTCTGAAAAAAAATACAAGTGTCACCTGGTGTCATTTGTTAGATTCATGTTTTTTCAATTCAAAAAGGAAGCCACCAAAAGGCGCATCAAAATTGCATTCCAAGTGACTAAACATTGCAAGTGTCACAGGACTTGCTGCAGATGCTACCAGGCTACCCGCCTGATGAACTATCAGAGCTGAGCCAATGACTTCAATGCAACCCCCGCAGGAAATAAGACCCTAAGGCCTTATTTGCGGACATTGGTGGTTCCTTCGTTAATAAGGCCTTATTTCCTGGGGGGGAGTGGCATTGCGGGGGGCGCCCTTAGATTCCCACGATACTTGATCAGCAAAGCCCATTTCTTTGTTACTTTCTGGAGTTGGATAAGCTGAAAAATCAAGCTCATCCAGCTTGCTTCTGGCACAATTCCAGGTGTCTGGCTGTCTTGAAGGCAAAGGCTGTAGATTGAACCTGGATGACAAAGGCACAAACTCAAGTCAGAGACAGGTTTGATTTTAGGTAAGCCGTGGCAACAAAACCAAACGACACTAGTGACACTCCTGGACCATGAAATCGAACGGTGAGTGAAAATCATTTTCGGATCCGAATCAACCATTGACTCTTATAACTGGGTAGTTCTTCACGGCCCTGCATCAAAAGAAAGAAAACCAGGGTTTCAATCACAGCTCCCGTGTACAATCCCAATCACCGTTGCCTCATCTACCCGGTTCTCCATCATTCTAGATTACCATGTTGCCAATAGATCCAATCTCTTACTTTTTGGATCATCCCTGCAGCTTTAGTGGTGCTGGTGAGATGCTACAGAGCTCTATGTGTAAGATCCTCATCCTTGTCAAGTATTGCACTTAGTTCTGGGAAAATGTCCCGATTTTCATAAAGTTTTACACCTCCCCGGTAGTGACCCTGTTGTATTTCTGAACAACAGTATCACTGACTGGGAGCATCATCCAAGCAGTCACTGTTCCACTTTTACTGCGCGCCTCTGCTCCACTCAAGTCAAGCTCTTGCCTCAAGGTTGATTTTCAGTCCGGTGCAATACCCAAAGGCAGAAAACTTCATTGGTATTACATGTATGAAAATTGCCCATGTATATATCCAAATAAAGACCCTTCACTATTCCCGTATTTTTTGAGATACACCTGCATCCTTCAATACCTCAATTAGTATAGATGCCAACAAAAACAAGTCTGCCAGCTGCCAAGCTACATCAGTTCCACCGTCGCACCATCAAGGACTGCTTCCTGATTCTAACCAACGCATTCCGTCGGGGTGCGTTTCGGTGGAGGTCAAAACCTATCAAAAACCAGTGATCTTTTCAGAAAGGTTGATACACGAAACGTGCATAGTTTGAGGATTGAAGTAGATAATTATTTATATATACATAGATATATGTGAATCTGGTCATTTCGCCTTGGATGTGCATGAAGCTTCATTGATCGTTCAGGACTTCGAGATTGGAGGTCGTTACTTGCAAGACTCGTGCAATCCAATTTACCGATGTGGCTCAAGGCCAGGGAAGGAAAAACAGGTGCTGTGGCGGCACGGGGTGTTTTGGTGGAAGGATGTGATCACTGGACCCTGTAGGTTTTGGGGTGTGGTTGTTTGGGGTTTGACCCCCCCCTCTTTGGTTGTAAGGGTGTCCCTGCCTTTTGTGGCTCTCCCCCTACTGGAGTCACAGATATCAATAAATACGTAAATAACTAGATAAATAAATAAATAAATAAATATAAATATCAATATAAATATATATATATATTATATAAATGTGCTCTGATTTCACTAAGCTGAATTGTTGGTAGCATAGTAGCAGGACACAAAAAATAGCAGGGCCTGATGATGATGATGATGATGATGATGATGATGATGATGATGATGATGATTGATACGTAGTAGCACCAATAAGAATCCCGAATACGGAGAATACGTAGAGCAAACTAACACCTGCAATTACTTGCTCCCAATCCGAATCAAGAAACTGCTGCGCCATTACATAGTGCTACGGCAGTGTAGAACACCTTAAGGTGACAACACGTGACACCCAGAGTCAACTCGAGAAAAGAATTGTCCATGTCAAAAATAAACTTCATCGCTGGTCACTGGTCCCTAAAAACAAAAAATATTCCAACCGTTAGGTACGTTTTGCAAGACAAATGTTAAAGAACTGCCTTGTGAAAGCCCGACTCTTCTGACTTTAGCTGCAAAATGCATGTGTCTCTCTATTGTAGATGTTTGACCCTGAAAAACACATTGGAAACCCGAAAAACATAGGTCTGAATCAACCAGATTGCGACTCACTGAGTCGTTTACAAAATAGCTTTCGCGCGACCTGAAGATTTTGCGAAAAAATGGCGATTTGTGATCGCGTTGAAAATTGGGGATCAAAGACTATGAACTTGTCTGACAGTCCAAAATCATAGATGCAAAGGATTAGAGTTTCTCTGTTTATCTCTTTTTGGGGGAGTTTCCGATGCAACAACCAAAAAACATATAGAAACCTCCCTCCAAAAACACACGCGCAAACAAAAGACATCACCAAAAATCAGCCAACAAAATCCCTTCCCTTGGCAGAATTGATTCTGAAAATTGGCCTGGAGTCTGCTACCTCGAAAAGGGCTGCAAACCACAAGATGTAAATGACAACCTCAAGTTGCAACCAGCACCAGAGTTTTTTTTTGCAAATCTGAGATGATGAGGCTGCCAACCCATGGTTTCCCTACACCGTAATATGGATGTAAAAAGTTAACAACACCTGTTTTTTGAACAATTGATTGTCACTTCCAACAGGGACGTAACATCCCCAAGCCATGCTTGTCATCCTCCGAGTGCCCCGTGCCAGAACTTGCCGTCGTCCGATGCCCCGGAGACGTAGCCAGTCGGACAAACCACCTGCAACATGGGCCCTGCTCTACTTGTAAATGGGGTTGCAACCATTGAGTGCGGTTTTTACCCCAGTTACTCATGTATAAGACCATTTGTAGAGGTTACAACCCCGTTTGTACCTTGTAAAGGCCCACCTTGTGGACGTTGTGCATTTTTTTAAAGTCACCATCGGGGGTGCAAAACTCAGCGAAGTTTCCAGTCAGGAACGAAAAAATACGTTACTTCAAGTGATCCCCACCATGACACGTTAAAACAGCCACGGTGACATCACCCTCGCTGTGCATCTGTCAAGTAAGGGTTTTAATTGAATTTTCTGCCAGCCTCATCTCCTCCTCCTCCCGGCTGTTTGCAAGATGCTGGAAACAAGCAACATCCGACAGCAATCTCTTCTGACATTCTTTCTGACATCTATTCTGACATTCTTTCGGACAATCTTTCTGCCATCTGTCTCTGACATTCTTTCTGACATCTGTTCTCGCCAATCTTTCTGCCATCTGTCTCTGACACTCTTTCTGACATCTGTTCTGACATTCTTTCCGACAATCTCTCCAGCACATCTTCTCCCATGCTTTCTGACATTCTTTCTGGCATCTCTTCTGACATTCTTTCTGCTGGTTGATGTCCGGCAGGGAACGCTGGCAGCGGGGGATCGCGGTTGAGGTCCAGCAGGGAACACTTGCAGCAGAGGATGGCGGTTGAGGTCCAGCAGGGAACACTGGCAGCACAGGATGGCGGTTGAGGTGCGCAAAGAACACTGGCAGTCGGGGATCGCGGTTGACAAGGACAAGAAGGAGGATGAGAAGGAGAAGAAGGAGGAGATGGTCTGACATAAAATCTAACAACCCTCATCTGACAGGTGCGGAAAAATGGTGAAAAACAAGAAAAATGTCTATTGAAAAACAACAATGACCAAACATGTGAGGGGAAAGAATTGTGAGACACCTTTTTGGAAGATGTTTCTGTGGAAGGGAGCCCTTTCTCGCGTTTCCCCAGGTTTACGAAAGGTTCAAAAGTGTGGGCTTGGCGGGAATAGTTCAACGTTTTCTCAGTGGCCAATGTGATGCCTTGATGACAAGGACTTGGGTCATTGTCCAGAAACACCATGATTCAAGACTGAGAGGAATAGTCTTAGTATCACTGGTCATCTCTTACCATCACTAGTCCCCTCTAGTCGTTTTATTGTCGCATCTTACTGCATCTGTCAAAGAATCAGAGACAGTTTGCCCAAAGACAGCAAGTTGGCACCTGGAAATGGCTTAAAGAAGGCAGGTGCCAAGAGAGCATTGGCATAGAAGGTGTTGACCTCTCAGAAACCACCGGTGAACCAAAAAAAACAGGACAAAAAATTGTCCCTCCAAGAACCTGCCGCGCTTCCCCCCCAAAAAAAAACACACGTTTCACGACTTCCTTTCAGGCTGATGTTGAGAAACAATGGGGCAGTTTTTTTGGTGGAATCTTACAGTTTGATCTTGGAACAAAACTGGAAGTTTTTCGCTGTATAAAAAATCTCAAATTCCTAAACTTCAAAGCCAAGATGGTCTCCTGTTACTGGAATGATGGCAGCTTTCCAGATCGTTTTATCATCATCTTTTCATGCACGGATCTTCCAGCAAAAGCACCGCTTGCCAACATGCAGAAACTTTCAGTGGAAAGAAATCAGCGCCTCAGAAATTTCCACAACAAAATTTCGAATCCCTTTGGAACATCTGGGTTTTTCCAAAAATAGGGGTACCCCAAAATGGATGGTTTATAATGGAAAACCCTATTAAAATGCATGATTTGGGGGTACCACTATTTTCGGAAACACCCAAATGGTACTTTTTCCCAACTATTTCCGAAATGATGGGTTTTATTCACAGTTTCTCCCTCAAACTCTAAGCCTGATGTAGGTTTTCGGAAACATCCATCTGGAAGAGTGTCGTCAAATCCAATTTGTCACTCCAAAAAAACCCTGGCCGAATCCAACGGATTTTTTGGCACCTCCTCTGGATGATTTCTTCCATCCTTTTTTCGCGTCAAAAAGTGGCAACGGCGGCAAAGGGCAAGAAACATCAAATGAAAAAATGGGTCACCCCCGAAATTTATATATAACATCATATATATACATATATATAACATCATATACAAAGATACCTTGCAAAAGAATGGATTGCTCAAAAAAGATGGATATACACGGATTTTATTAGTACAACATCGTTTCGAACTCAACTCTTCCATACTCTGAGTTTCACCGAGTATCCAAATCAATTTGGAGAATCAAGCTCAAGGCTGATAGTGGCAAGCTTTGTGCCACAGCCTGGAAGGGCAGGTAAAACACCCAGGGAGCTAAGGCGATAACCTAAAACCGACTGCCCTAAGATGAAAAACCATGATTTTCCTCCTGGAAGAGTGGGTGGGTGGAAGGAACTTGGCGTTTCACACCATAGAACATCAATGATATCAATGCATCCAGCAGCACTTTTTGGTTGTGCTTCACAAAGTCATGCATTTTGGTCACAATGGGGGTTTTTCTTAATTTGCAGCTGCGGTACAACTACAAAATATTGCAGAAAGAAGGCCTCAGGAAGACTCCAAGGCAAACTTGTGCTCAGTTCGAGTGGGATCTTCGTGCATATTCAACGTTTCTCAGCAACCCAAGATCAACTGCCAAGATTGGCTCAGTCAGAATTTTGCATCACACGGATATCACCCAGATATCCAAGAAACATATGAGATTTACCAGCAAAATCGCCTCTCAAAAATGCATCTTTACTTTTTGCTTGAAAGATGTCCAATCTCCAATTTCTGGCATTTCCTCCCCAAAATCCAGCCTTTAAAAGAATGACACTCCCAACGTTTTTTGACCCCCGAAATCTCCTTTTGGTTGCCGAGGTACAAAATGATGATGTGACCAGGAATCTACAGCACTACAGGCAACCATCGGATCCAATCCCCCTGATGGGCTTCAGGGGAGATCAACGCGACGGGCCTTGTCTCAAGCAACTGGATGGAGCCACCGACTCGAGAGGATGGAGCCAAACATCCAAAAATGACATCTTCACATCTTTTTTCCAATCATTCCCTTGTCAAAATTGGTCCGATTCTTTACAACCTTTGAAAGGTCAGATCAATCCAAAGTGTCCCAGATGTCGATTTGCCTCAGACAATCCCGGAGTTTTTTTCCGACTTGATTTGTTTCAAGTTCTACTTCTATCTCTTGATTTTGGTGAAACATTGGATTAGACAGAGCAGCAAATTTCCCAACAAAATCAAGCACCCAACGAAGCAAAAATCTTTCAAAGAGAAAAATCTCCCAACTTGGCCATTTTGCATCTTGTCCCTTTGGTTCCTGTTACCCTTCATCAGGCTGTCCCCATGGTTGGACCGATGGATCAAAGGTCTTCTCTAATCCCATCGATCCGTTGCATCACTCAGCGATGCCGCATTCTTGACGCCTCCCGGGTGCTTCATCGTTTTTCGCCGTGGATTTGGGGCGTCACAAACGGTCCCCCTGCAATTTTTGGGGGGATCTCCAAAATCCAACATTCCAAGGAAAAGCTAATGACACCAAAAAAGTTGTGACTCCAAAGAAAATGCCCCACAAAAACATAGAGAGAAGTGTACCAGTGTACCTGGCATACCCACAGGACACCTTTTGAGTGACAAGTAAGAATAAGTAAATCAGGGACAGTAAAGAGACAAGTAATTGGGGCAAGTAAAAACATAAAATCCAAAATCCCCCATCCCAAACCAGCCAGAGCCAAGCAACAACAGGGAGACTTGTTGAGAGAATTAGGAAGACAACTGGATGAGAATCAAAATCCTCTGACCCGACAGACAAGAGGCAAATGTCAAGGTAGGAACATCTTGATGCCACCCGCACCCGGGCGAGGTCTCGACCAAAAAAAAACAAAAAATGCATTGAAAAACCAAAAGTGCTAAACCAAAGATATAAGGACAAACCTGAGAGACATAAATGAGAATAAAAGGAGACAATTGAAGGGAAACACACCCACCAACACTAAGGCAAACACATCTAGGTACGCACTGAGAAGCCCAACAGGGAAAAAAAATGATTAAAAAAATCAGATGAAATTTCATGTGGCTCAGAAATAGCCACCTACAAAATGGGTTCTTTAATCTTAAAACGGAGATCTCCAATTTGACACCACCGTTCTTCAACAGCAACTTCTTACTTGGATGTCCAATCCAATTCCCCGCCTGGCGAGAAATTTCACCACTTCATTCTTCCGGAGCACCTCCATGTGCCGTCAAGTAACAGGTTTTATCTAAAGGAAAAGCCATATTCGCATGGTCTCTAGTAAACACATGGCACCCAAAAAACCCATCAAAAGTATGGATGTGCCATTGCTACCGCAAAAAAAACAGTTGCTATGTTTTTTTTGACCCATTCATCATTGAGGGGGGGAAGTCCATGAGTCCATCTGTCACGGAAAAACCTAAAAATCAGGTTTAGAGTTTGAGGGAGAAACTGTGAATAAAAGCCCATCATTTCGGAAATAGTTGGGAAAAAAATACCGTTTCGGTGTTTGCGAAAATAGGGGTACCCCCAAATCATCCATTTTAATAGGGGTTTTCCATTATAAACCATCCATTCTGGGGTACCCCTATTTTCGGAAAAAATACCATTTGCGAATACCTGGTTTGGCCATTATTTTTTGTGCTGAAAGCTCTGAAAAAAACACCCGAGGCGTTTGACGGTTTCGGACCACTCAACGGATGTCTCCCTTTCTTCTCCACCGATGTCATGCTTCTGCAGCGACAGAATCTGCAGCTTCAGTCGATGTTGGGACCACTGGCCTTTGCCGAATTGGAAACAAAAATGGCCTTCAAAAAAAAACTATGAGGGTCAAAATAGGAAATATCTTTGTTTAGGACAGAATATGAATAATCCAAACTTTAGATTCACCATCTCTTCAGGTTTACTTGGTACCCCTTGGAAGGTGCTGGTACATACTCTTTATATACACATATACTTATCTATCTCTATGTTCCCTTCTTCTAAAAAATGCGACCAACATCAAGAAAATACCTATTTCTCTTAATAAAAAAAAAAACAACACACACACTCTCTCACACTCGTCCCGTTTCAATGGATGCAGTTGAGACCTTTTTCCCAGGCAGGAAGAAAAAAAAACAACACAGAAAGCTTGAAATTCCACACTTCATCCAAGTGTTTTGTTCACCTCACAGGCTTCCCTACCTTGGATCCATCGTCTCAACCAGCGGGTCTCCCGCTGGGTATCCCTCCGGTGCTGCCGATAACGCCGGGGACACTTCCGTAGGCATGGCGACATTCGCGGGAACCACGGGAACTTCAGGGACTGACTCCACCTGCACACAACAAAAGACGGGTGAAGAAATCCGGCGTTCAACTCACCAGTTGAGGGAGGTTGGTAGTTTGACATCCCATTATTTACAGGGTTTTAGCACCATCCAAACGGTGGTTGGTTGGGATTCCTTCCATCAACAGTATATCAGCCAGTAAAACTAATATCCTGCCAGGAGGCCGGGCCCCAAAAGGAAATTACATCTTCCAACTTCAGTGATTCTGGTGCTACGTTAGTCTCAGGGAGTGTATATCCCCAGTAAAGCCTACTTATTCCCAGTTGGATACGTGGGTTTAACTATAAAATGTGCCTCCAAATATTCCGCAGTTAGGGGGCCCATTATTGAAGACTTTAAGGCAACAACTCGGCAATTTGTTCTATCCCAGCGAAGTTCAATCCTGGTTTGTTCTGGTTTTTCAATATGGTGATTGACCATTTGAAGTTGGAGCAACATTCTCATCAAAAAAAAATCTCTCATGTGATGTCTATGCTCCCCATGTTGCCGTGTCAAGCATGCCATTTTTTTCACCAGGGTCATCAAAGAGTCGTCAAAGAAACCCCCCGAAACATGCTGTTGATGGACGAAATCCGGCGTTTACCAGTTGAGGTTAGTAGTTTATCCCATTGTTTACATGGTTTTATAAGTTTTATACATCCAAGGTGGTGCTTCCATCAACAGTAGCTGCCACGCTTTCGTCAATGGCACCTCCGGAAGAATGGTCTCAATGAGGTCTGGCACCATTGATGCCACGATACCATTTACATCCAACCTCCAGTCCATGAGATGTTGAGGTTGTGTGTACAATATACTATGGATTCTCGGAAATGGTTCTTATTCATGGTATATTATACCAAAAATCCAAGGTATATTATACACACAAGCTTGTTCTCATCTTGGATTCTCAATCTCCAAAAAAAAAAGCAACTTGCATCCAACGAAACCACGAATCGACAATGCCACAATGCAAAAACTGCAATGCTAGGTCCAGCCTTGCAGCAGCTCCAAATAGAGCATCTAAATGAGCTGCCACCAACGGCATCAGGATATCAGCCTCAGGTTTTGGTAAGAAAAATCCTTCGTTTCAGGCGTTTTTTTTTCTGGGAAAAGAGGCTCGTTCAACTGTTTAAAGATGCCTGCATTTGATGATGGATTTTCCGGATGTCCCCTCCTGAAAAAGATGCAACCGGAATTTCACACACTGACACCAGAAGTTTGGCATCAAATTGGTCTTGATTTTGTCTTTCCAGCATGTGCAAAAAAAACTGAGGAAGAGCGCAAAGTGTCGGCAAAGTTTGTGAAACTCCACTGCCTTTGGAGAACCTGCCAAAAAGGAGAACTCATGTGGTAAATTTTCGATAAAAGCAACAAGGTTTTATCAAATCTTGATATATCTGGGAAATCTCGGGCCTGGTCGTAGATTCTGCGTGGCCCGCACAGATCGCAACAAATTCAATGATGCCATGGAGCACTCGTAACCTACCGAGGGGAAAGCACCGGGGTTTTTGCTGCGAAGATGGGTGAAGCAAGGCATCAGATAGAAAAATCCCAGGGATTTCCCGGAGCCAAGTTGCAATGAGTGACGACGCTGACGCGCAGGCCGTAGAGAGTGCATTGCCTCAACTCATTGAAGACCTGAACAAAGTTGGGGCTATCAGTTGAGGGATTTCTGGTTTTAATGGTCACTATCGTTGATGTTACTTTTGGAAACCAAGGACTCCTGAGAATACCCAAGCTTTACACAGAGACAGGTTGTCTGCAAGTCTTTTAAGGCATCAAGGTTGCTAGCATAGTGAATTGTGCTGGAGAAGACTCTGCAGCAAAAAATTGGGTACCTGGTACTTACTAATTCCATGACTCACTGCATGATAAAACATTGAAATAGCTCTATCCATATACTCTTCAAAAACTCTACTACATGTACCTATGTATTTTCATGTTACTTTTGGGAGCATCGAATCTAAACCATTGGATGTTTTTTTGAGGTTTTCCTCCTGTGAATCTGCTGCATCCCTAACCTGCACAATGTCGTTGGCCAGCACTGCCAGAGGACGATGTCTCGTTAACTCCAAGGCCTCTCAGTGCTTCCATCTGAGAAGGCTTCACATACCCCGGGGTCGTGAAAACCCAACATGGAAATATTCCCCCCAAAAAAAATGTACCTTTCAGAAAATTGTCCCAAAAGTCAACAAAGAAAAGGATGAGAACAACAAAAAAAAACGAGCCAACCAACCAAATAACCAATCAACCAACCAACCAAACAAACAAACAAACAAACGAACAAACGAACAAGCAACCAAAAACAGAAATATATGCCAACTCTTGTGGATTCACAAATCAAAAAAACTATTCGATGCCTGTGGATGAAGCCAACCAGATTCAGGAGTACTTCCTGAAACGGGAAGACCGCCGGCATTTTTGTGAAGAGATCGGATGGGTTTCTCTCAATCTTTGAACTATACTCCCCTGAAAACGAACGAATGTCGCCTGAAAATCAATGGTTGGTTCAGATGTATTCCCTACAGGAATAGTTCCTTTTTAGGGGATGAATTCGTTAGTTTTCCTGGGTTGGAATCTGAAACGAGAAGCAAATCGATCTTTTCAAGATTCCAAACTTGGATTCCGCATGTTCAACGTTTCATTGGCCACCTGGGTCTTTTTTGTCTGAAAAAAAGGTCCCTCTCCAAGACAGAGAAGTTTGATCAAATTGTTGGTTTTGCTAATCTGGGGAGTTGAATGACTCTTGAAGCACCACCAGCAAAAACACCCAAACACACAACTTGGGATCCTTCTGATGACATGAACTCCTGGTTTTTTGCAGGATTCCCATCAGTGGCAATTTCATACTCCCAATCCCCTACAAGAAAGGAGGCAAAAAAACATAAGAATTCCTTTTACAGAAATTCCTAAAGCCAACCAATCATTCGGACCTTCAGTATTTTCATCAGACATCTCCAGCAACAGCTCAACTTTGAGGTCTTGTGGTCCATTTCTTGTGGAAATAGTAACTCTCAAAGATCTCCAATTTGGATCCATTGCTTGGTTGTCAAGATCTTTTTGTTTCAATGAAAAACCAGCCTTTGGGAACTAACAAACCATGCACTGCTTATCTGCTTAATCTTTCAGAAGCTGTCGGTTCAAGGTAGGCTAAAAGAAACACACTTCATCGCAGTTTTCCAGTAATCAACAGAGAACATAATTTCAGTTGAAGCATATCTTTGTTGGAGGCAGAAGATTGGGTTTGATAACAAACAGCCATCCCATCAGCAACAGCCAAGCACAGTGTTTACAAGCCTACCCTCATTCCCATCAACATCATCCAACGTCATCAACGCCTGCCATGGCGGTGGAGGGAACCCAGTCGTATCGTCCCAGCTCAGAGTGGAAGTTCAAAAGCGCTGCGTCCAGCATCTCACGACAATGTTGTTCCATTCTTGCCTGGCTGAAACTGTGGAAACTTGTAACCCCCTTCCCAATTGACAACCGAACACAACACCCGCAAAGCACATAATTTGTAGCTTAAGTATCGTTAAGTTATCCACCCCACTCCCACAAGTCCAAAATAACCACAAAAAGTCGACAAGAAGGACTTTCTTGGCCACGTGGAAAACGTTTCGAAACAACATGTCCAAATTAATCTTTCAAACTTCGACCAAAAGATTTGGACTTCCGCATGCCATTGGCGCATGCTCCCAGTGGGCCAGGGAGGAGATTCCATCCCCAAAGTTATGTCTAGTTTATAAATCTTTCTTTCAAGTAACCACATCAGCATGGTGTTTTTTTGAATCAGGCGTTTTTTGTTCACTCCAGAAAACTCCCAAAGTGGGATCTATATATATATATTTTTTTTTTCAATCGGAAAGTAATAGGGATATTAGGGGCTCTCCAAATTTTAGAGACACTTTCCACATAGTAAGTATATAAAGCCAATGTTCAAAAAACGGAAATGTGTCATCAGTGTCATCCATTTTTAAATGTCATCAACAGCAACAGCCGCAAACCGTTTGGAACTTTTGCGCGCCTCAAAGATACTTGCAACAGCTGCAAAGAAGTGCCCGCCTCACCAGTGGAGACAAGTCACACGTCAAACCCAGGACAGCATTGTCCACTTCCATGACTATGGTTATGGGAGGGGAAGTATTGAAAATCCTTTCCATAATTTAGGGGACTCAAGAATTTTCAGGCATACGGGTTTTTTCATGCCACGCCAAAAACACAACCCTGGAATGTCAAAAGCTTGCCAAGGAGAAAATCCGGCAGCCTAATCGCTTCAGCGTCGAAGAGGCATGGACACATTGTCGTAAGACCGTCGTTAGTTGCGCTGCATCCATCTTGGCCTCAGACATTTTTTTCATGTGCTGCACTGGTTGCAAAACTAAGTTGCAACAAGCTGGTAGCTAAACTAACTGCAACACGACAGAGTCATGCATGGGAATCGGCTCGTCCAAAATGCCAGGTTATTGATAGACTTCTGGGCTGCCGAGCACTCCCCTGTGCAACTTTTGCCTCATCCCAGCGGGCAACAGCCAGCTGTTGCAGAAAAACACAGAACTGTCAGACACCATCAGAACTGTCAATGTGAAAGCTCAGATAAGGATTCAAGATTCATGGTACTACTATATTACTATATTATATTATACATCAGAATATCAGATTCTTTTCATCTCTCTTATGTTCCTCACAAAAATAACTAAAAATCTACCAAGTGACACTTGAGCTTGGCAGAACATGATGCCGCAATAGGGATACCAGCCACCTTAGAGAGTGACCCAATCAACCCTTGACCATTTGATTGGTGAATGAACTCCATTGATTCATGTGAAATCCTAAGGGGCCCATCCACCCCCCACAAATGCCACATTTCCTGCCAGGAAAAAAAAGCCGGCCTTAATAATGGCCTTATTGAGGGTTCATGATGATGGGGAATAAATATCGTGATAGAGGCCTCATTTCCTTGGGTCTTTGCTGTCGAGGCACATCACTTGACTGTTGAGCCAAGTACCAAGAGGACCATCATCTTGTGGAAACAAAGCCTGATTCAAAACACTGCCTTTTTGCAACAAAAAAAACACGCTTTGGGACCCAAAAAACAACAACTTCAGTATTTTCATGGAACTCAAAATTCTCCGTACTGCCTATGTAATTACCCAGTTGTTCAAACTGTACCCTATTCACCGCGGTGATTCAACGAAAAATCAACTGGCCTTGTACTGAGTACCGATGTCATAGACGTGCCTGGGATCATTTTCTGGTGGGGGAAGCTGCTATGGCACTGCAAGGTGGGCCCCGGATCCAGATTATGAATGGGGTAAAGTAACTCCTACAAGTAGGGTGAAATTTCACCCCAGTTACCCACCGTTGTAAGGTTGGTCAAACATTCTGAATTGGTGATCAAAAAGATGAACACTAGACATCTTGATGTACATGCCACCATCTAGACCCGTTACATTTCTCAATAACAATCTATGAATTTGAAGGGGTCCCGTCACTACACGCAGTTTTGAGCAAGTTCTACATGATTCTACATAATTGTCACCCATGAAAGCGTTCAATCAACGTATGCTTTGAAAGTTGCAATTATGAACTTTAGGATGATCTGTTTTTATATGCTTCACCAATCTTGAAAGTCACAACATTCTCTGCCATTTTGGGGTGATTTCCTTCTATACTAGCCAAAACATTTATCTGACAGCCAGAACATTCACACCGAAACATGAATGCAGTACAGGCATGATGAAATTCACCCAAATATTTTTCTAGTTTGTGGTTTCAACCCATCTGAAAAATATTAGTCAAGATGGGAATCTTCCCCAGGTAGGGGTGAAAATAAAAAATGTTTGAAACCACCACCCAGTTTTTCACATCTCGCACAATTTCCAGAATTTCTCTCTCAAAAACTTCTCCACGTTGCGTACGAAGTAAATCCGCAGCGTTGCGTAAGGCCGTTCCCACCTGGGCCGACGGGCCGGCTTCCCCTTGAAAAGAAAACGGCGCTTTCACAGAACTTTCCACAAAGGCGTTTTTAAGGTCAACTTGATGAAAAAGCTCTCAAATCCCTGAGAGGAAAAAGTTTGAAATAAAAAGCTATTCAGTTCAGTTCCGTTCTATGTACCTTTTTTGAAAAACACACGCGACTTTGAAACAACGACCCCTGGCTGTTACTGTAAATTCACAAAGTGCTTTCCTCGTACGGTGGGGTTTTCGACCACCAAGCGGCGCTGCCACGGCTATGTCGTAAGAGTTCCACCTGTTGCTTGTGGCTCTCCAAGAATTTGCTGCGGTGCCTTGGGGGTTGTTTTGGGCTGTTCGAGGCCAACCCAAAACCCATGGAGATGATTAGCTGGGGGGCATGGGTTTCAAATGGGATCACAAAAAAAGAAAGGATGGCCATGATTCAATTTCGCGAAATGTCTGAGGCTTTGTTTGCACCCAAATCCTTGCGACTTTCAGAAATTGTAGGTTTCAGCCACTGATCATACCCATATGATCCTGACACAGCTCTGGGTGGATTTTTTTTCCATGGCTTCCAGACATGCAACAAATGACTGATTCAAGCTTGGCAAATTCTGCCTATGTTTATCTATTTTCTTATCTATCTATTTACTTATCTATCTATTTGTTTATTCATCTATGTGTTATTCATCTATTTTTTCATTTATCTAAAACTGATTAAACAGTGTCTGACAAACTTTTCGAAAAAGATACGTTAAATCAGCCATCTTTGCAAATATTTCTACATTTTCCGCTCTTTCTTTGGCCTTTTAAACTAAAGCAGTATTTCTCATTCCGGTAGCCTCCTGGGAACGAACATGTATCCCATCAAAAATCACGGTTGAAAATGATTTTCCTTTTCCCAGGGGTAGCCTGTCTTGCAGCCTTCAAAAGATTTTGCCAAAGGCACTCAATGAACAGCTCTCGCAGTTCATCCTCAGAATGGCGTTGCACTCGCCGCAGAAAGCCCACGATGCGCACGCAGGCGGGCAAGTGAATATCCTGCCGGTAAAAATGAGAACACGGCGGCAGGTGGGGTTGAAATGGATTGAAAAGGAACCAAATTCACTAAACCATGGCCGATTTTGGATACACTATCACCCCTTCCACAACTTCCAAGAATTGTCTCGTTTTTTTTCTCCACCTTTTCCACTCCCCGCTTCAATCAACACAACGCCCAATTGAGTTGGCTCCGTTTTGAGTTGGGAGGCGAGGGCATCTTTCAGGTTGGCCCTTTGCACCGCCACCTGGACATTGCTGCTGGAGGTGGAGATTATTTCAGTGGGTTTTTCGATGAAAACATGTGTTGAGGGGTTCGTTTCCCAAGTGTGGCACAAGATATGTTTTTTCAGATTATGTGTTGATCATTTTTATTATTCTTTCAAATAAATCTTCGCATGTTTTTTCGTTGTCTATGAATCTGGGTCTATGCGCCACCACCACCACGACCAATCCAAAATAGCGACCCGAGATATGTTGTTTGAAACTTCATCCCCCTCCCAATGGCTCAAAAATATGGCTAAGGTTTAAAAACCCTATCTAGTTGATGGTTAAACCACCCATCTGAAAAATATGCTCGTCAAATTGGATCATTTCTCCAATTTTCGGGCTAAAAATGAAAAATGCTTGAAACCACCATTGATCTTCCAAGCTGATGGAGATAAAAACACACCTGTTCTTTGATGCCAGTGAGAACTGCTATCTCTTCTCCACGAGCTTCATGTGCTTGCAGCAAGCTGTTGCAGAATGCCTTCAAACAACAAATCACCGAGGCGAGCCAGGCATCTAAGGAAAAAGTTCTATGAAAATCCTGATTGGATCTGGCCAAATGGCATAATATTTCACCAACCTGGATTTTTGTCTGAAATGTTCGAAAGGATTTCCCTTACTATTCGCTACCTTTTGGAGGCCCAGGTCGTGTGAGGTCGCTATAATTTGACCAGATTCGATCTATCTTATGATTTTGTTGAAGCGATCATGGTTTTATGATAAAGACCTCCTTAGAGCAATTTGTAGATACCACTACTTGGTGGCGAAAATGGTGATCGCAACTAGTTGGTAAGTTGGCTTATTAAATGTAGGAAACTTTTTTAAAGCCAACTTGAAGGGTTTGATTATAGGCTATAAACAAAACTTATAACTATAGCTGGTAGCTTACTAACTACCATGAGCCACCAAGTCACAGAACTCTCAAACAAAAAAAACAAACAACACAGGTCTCTCTCCACCAGAAACCAAAAATAATCCCAAGAAACCAACAACTCCAGGGACTCTTCGTACATCTGATTCCGGATGCAAGCGTCCAACCTTGAGCTTTTAAAAACAAAATGAGGGGCAGGAAGGGAGACAACTGTTTTTCCAATGTATGGAAGATTCTGTATTCCCAAAATATATAGGTTTTTTCGATGTATTTCGAAGGATGATGTATCCCCAAAAAATATGTCATAGGTGGCTGCAAGGGATCAACAAAACGTATTTAACTTTTGCCTTCAAGCAGGGCATGCGGATTTGGCCCCATATCAACCTTAAGTCCCGAAAGACAAAAAAGCATCGAAAAAAGATGTGCCGACCTGAGGGTGGGAACCACCCTCCAAAAGAAGGCCATTTCCTCCAATCAAAACATGTATAAAAATGCACCTTCAAATGGATGCCAAATGGTTCCTAAAGGGAATCAATCCACTAGCCCTTAGGGTTTAATTAGCACCCTTTTGAAGGCCCAGGTATCTATAATTATATATTAATATGCATGTGCGACTAAATATATTCTGGCCGTGCGGATAGCTATCATTGCTGCACCATATATACACCTCAAATTGATATGAATCGATATGAATCGCAAGCTGGCGATTTGGGTGCCAAAAAAAGTCACAAGTTGGCGACCGGAAATTCCAACTTTCTTAGGTGACAGCAAAACAACACCACAACTTTCCCACATTCATCCGTAGAATAAAACGCAGCGAAAAAAGGATAATTGGAAAAAAGTGGCTTTCCAAATTTTGAAACGATTTTCCCAAGCTACAATTGTGGCAGTTCGAGGAGTTCCAAAACGGCCGTGTGTTGTGCCAAGACCTTCCGTAGAGCTTGTCGTCGAACACTTAGGCCTTCGAAAATTCGGACCGGAGATGTTTGCTGCTTTTTTCGGATGTTTGTGTGGAATTTCGCAGAAAGTTTAGAAACCTACAATGTAAGCCCCGTCACCGGTTATAGTTATAGTTGTAACTACTATAAGTAGGCTTATAACCCCAGTCAACCATTTGTAAGGCCATTTATAGGGGTTCTAACTCCATTCCTAACTGTTTTTTGGGGCCCACCTTGTAGGAGTTCGTTCACCCAACCAGGGAAACTTTCCTGTCGCCTTCGCCATGAATTGCTGGCCCCCACCGCTTCCAAAGAAAAATCCCTGCAGGACTCGTTTTTTTTTTGGCCTTTTGTGACCTCCAGTAGGTACAGTATCTCATGGATGAAATTTTGAAAATCTCGTGAGACAAAGAGAACATGGGCAATGTCGTCCAAAAAATATATAGGTCCAGAAAAACACCGAACAAAACTGGCATTTTTGGTCTTTTTGTTTTTTCGGGGATTCTTGGAGACACCAGGGTTTTTCATGAGTCCAATAATTCTCAGACGACACACCGAGAAAATCAAAAAGACTAGAGGGGTTCAACTATTGAACCCGAAATCTTCAGTGAAATCTAGTCGTCCAAGACAACCGTCCTGACCAATTGAAGGTGGAGAATCATCGTCTCATCATCTCATCGCCGGAGTTTGTGCGCCAAGTCCGGATGACCCGACGCGTCAACTCATCCCCCGATACGGGAGAAAATGGCAAAGAGGAAAGCCCCGAAGTAGTAACACATCTTTGTCACCTGGAAAATCCGAAGTCTCATTCCTTGCATATAAAAGCCTGCCTCACTCTGAATGATATGTTGAACCACGTATTGTCGGCCCAGATCCATCCCTTTTGACATCTCTTCATTGTCATTGTGAAAGGTCCAAGAGTTTACTAAAGGTGCCACGCGACTAGCTTTCTCTGTCACAGCAGCTGCACGCATCAAACCATAGAGAAAGAAGATCACAGGAGGAAGCAACCAGAAGCTCTGCAGAAGGAAGGCAAAACCCCTTCCAGCATCACTGCGGACAAAGGCTAGATCAATCAAACAAAGCAATGATGCACCACAACATGAAGAGCCCATGATCAACAACGATCGACTCAATTTTGAGGAAATATGGCGTAAGCTGGCTTGCACCACATTCCATTCAAGCAGAGCATCTTGAAAGTCCATGGCCCTGAAAAAGTTGATGGAGAAACTGTCAATCGCCAGTTCAAGACCTGATAAAATGTGAAGCTGAAAGTATAAGACGGCACTGAAACCACTGGCCGCACAGCAGTATGCTGCATTGGGAAGGAGGTCATAGGGTAAAACCAGCAGCTCCTGTGAGTATCCCAAGCTTCTAGAAACACACATGATGATCAAGAAGCTCAAGCACTCCGAAAGACGTCTGAATGATTTCATCCTCCATTCCTTTATAAATCCAGCCTTCCTTGCATACAGGTCCAAATTGCCTTCTTGTGCTCCAAGCAATTCCTGCACTTCCCTTCCGCGCAAAAGCCAAATACTCACAGTGACTCCAAACATGTAGCAAATGGTGGTCAAAGAAATGTCAACATGGACCAATTCATTGATACTCAAGTACAAAAGGACACCAGTTGCTGCAAGACCCAACACTTGCACGAAAGAGCCCCAAAGCCAGGATTTTCACAGAGATCTCACATCCAAAATCCCACTGAAAATCATCCAGAGCTCTGCACAAAAAGGCATTCCACCTTGACGGTCTAACTGATCTGATGCTGTCCGAGATGTTGAAAATTCTGCCAAAGCTTGGGCATCATGATTCGTGCGCAATTCATCAAGTGACATCTTCTGAGTTTTCTCCAAGACTGCCAAATTCGACTTTTTGGAATTGCCTCGCTCTTCAGCAAAGTCGGAACTTGCCTCTGCCTCTGAGCTTGGTTTCATGTCACCAGATGTTTCTTCATGTTCAGCTGAACTCGGGCTATGTGGACTGCTGAAGTCACTACGACTAGGAGCTGCCTGGCCATGATGGTAGACAATTCATCCAAGGTTGCAGCATGCTGCGTCCTGGATGAAGGGTCCCGCGCCTCGGGTCGCAGAAGTGACCCTCGATTCCCCCGTGTCCTTCGAGCTTTGGGAACTGATGCTTCTGAACCTGAGATACCGCAGAGAACTGCATGGATTTTTGTTGGGGATCCCAAAAACACCCAACAAAAAAGTAGAAAAATGTACACAACTCAATCAAAAATCGATTCCAGAGAAGGACAAATCAAATTGGAAAACCTTAGTGTGATTAGTCGCTTCGTCCTGAAAATATTCTTTTTTGAATCTGTTTTTGGAGGTGAATCTTAAAAAAAGGTGCTGAATGCCATGGTTCCAAGCAACATGTAAGGCGTGGAAAAACATTCACCTCGCCAGGCAAAATCGGTAGATTCTGTGGCATCTCCATTGGTAAGGGAATCATCTCAGCCTCGTCTTCGGTCCGAACTTGTTTCTTCAGAATGGATCGCGAGGACATCGGGGCCGAGGCGACAGCTAGAGAAATTGCTGGTGACTGATTCAACGAACCTTTGAAGATCTGAGAGTGAAGATCTTGAAGAAGCACTGACTGAGATGTAATGGATGTTTGCACTTCCTGCAAGATTCCTTCAAAACGGGCCATTTGCAAGTTCAAATCCTGCAATTGATCTTTTGTTTCATGGGTCAAATCTGTCAGACCCCGAGTTTTCGCTGCATCCTCCTCGGAATCCATTTGGAACGGTGGTGTGAGGAACCGGTGAGGTGTCAAGGTGCTGTGTAGAACACCTCACAACGGGCAACAGGCTTTTGAGCCAAATGCCGGTCGTGATGAACGATGTTGCCACCGACCAAAGCAGCAACTAGGAAACAGTAAAGCCACATGTCCAAACATCTCTGCAAATCCTTTTTCAGTGAAAAAAAATGCATCGTGGAAGCTCATTAACCTCTGGTCCAAAAAAATCACCCCTGGCATGCGATTTGCACCTTTTTTGCCACCTAAAAAAACACACCTGTCTTGGGATTTACCTGGGAAATCTCCCATTTTCAGGCCTGAAGCTTTGCTTTGCAGCTCAGCAATGGTCTCCTGGTTCCCCCCAGGCGTTCTCCCACAAGTCCTTGTGGTTTTTTCACAGTCCAAGTTCTATAATTTTGACTCCTGGAAACTGTGAAGGTTGAACCTTCTATTTTTTGGGAAAACCCTCCAACAAATGGACCTTTACAACTCCAATCAAAACAGCCGGGTCATCCAAGGGTTCCAGCTTGGGTATGAAAAAGGTTCAACTCGCAATTGAAATTTCCAACAGAAAATCATGTCATGATAAGTCCAATGATGAGTCTGTTGGAACCCCAACAAGATCACTGCCCACCCCCCCGGTTTTCTGTAGTTTTTTTCTGATCATGAAATGACAACAGTCACCATCAATGGGTCCTGCGCCGGCTCAAGGGTCGCCGCCATCCTAGGTACAGCTGCTAGAAGTCTTTGAAAATTCCAACCACCTCGTGATAAATATGACAATGGCACTTAGCATTGTGTCTTCACCAAAAAAAACACATCTTCTCACCCCCCCTCTTTTGGAAGCTTTTCGGGAAAGTTCAAGGAGCTGTGAGAGCTGCCGGGTACCGGAAAACCACCCTTGTTTGCTTTTCTAGTTACTAGTTGGTGTTTTTTTTTCCCCATCTGATAAATATTAGTCGTCAAACTGAAAATCTTCCCCAAGTCTCCGGGTGAAAATTAAAAAAAAAAACTGTGAGTTTCACCAGCCTAGTAAAACAAACATCCTTTGGCCCTACCCATAGATCCCAACCAACATCTATTGCGTTTAGGCGAATAGTTTAGGCGTTGCTCGTGGTCCCATCCCATCTGGGCATCAGAACTCTTGTAGATGCGAACGAATGCTGGAGAGCTCCTGGGCCAAGTGAAGTGAGCGAACTGCCAAATTAAACCCATCGCACCATGGCAATAAAGACAGGAGGTTTTTTACCTTCCAACACTAATAAGTAAATAAGTTGCAGAAATTTGGAGGCCAGGCAAACCACTAAAAAATTGGAAAAATCCCCATAGATGCAACCAAAATGAGAGATCACCCTTGAAAGATAGACTGAGAATAACTGAGAATTGACATCTCTCTTTGATGGACATATCCAGCTATTTACCTAGAGAGGATCTACTACCAAACAGTGACAGAAGAGTTGATGGCAAAAGTGGAAGAAAGGCAAGATCTAAGCCATGCTCCATAGGACTGACATAGTACATCGAATTAGATAATGCGTTGCCCCGACTTCTCGAAGAATCCGCTGGACGTACTGCACACTTTGTATAGGAATGAGATTGGATGCAATGATTTTATGGCAATTTTTCCTCATCCTTGCTGATGTCCAAAAACCGCTTCTTCCGCAGCTTGGAAGCTTTAAACATTATTCGAGAGAATAGTAGCGATCTCACTTCCAGCTATTTTGCCCACTGGTTTGGCCATTTTCCCAAAAAAAAATCCGCAAAAACACCGCTGCATTCCCCAACCAAAATACACGTTCGGCACCTGCTTGACGCCTTGCGTCACCTCCGCGCTTCCAATAAAAGCACTGTAGTTTTGCACCGCCAATTGTTCCATCTCCCGCTGGCAACGATCCTTCTCCACTCTGAGGTTATCAGGTTCACGAGACAATGCTTCATACCTCATGATGCTTCAGAAATACGGCGTATCCAAACCACCTGGGATGTAAAAGTCCCCAATAAATAATGGGATAAACTACCAACCTATCTCAACTGGTGCAAGATTCCTTTCATCAACAGTATATCATGTGGAAGTTCCTTTTGTGGTGCATACCTCATGTTTCAGACCTCAACAAAAAACAAATGTGGCTTTTTTTGGAGCCCTTGAGAGTTGCAAATAATCTGTTTTGTTTTTATCATATTCATAGCCCCAACCAAAACGTGAGAAATTCACAGCAGTGCAATTGTCAGAGCCAACAAACATTTGAAGTCAGTATATATGACATATATAGATATATATTCCACCAAATTCCAACAAAAGAGATAAACATCCCCAAAAGACGGTCCAAAACGGACCCAGTAACGTCGAAGCCGTGAGATGTGGAAAATAGGATCTGGCAACGTCGATCAATGCCGGCTTGGCCCTGATGCAGGCGTGTGTTCATCACTTCTGGGGGGTGGTACTGCCGTTTCATGGTGAGTCCTCATTGAGGATTGATGTCTTCCAGACTATGTCGCCAAGCTCCAAAAAACCTCAACTCTTTGGTCATTTTGGGCAACATTCCCCACATGTTCTCCAAATTTTTTCCTGCACCCCCCACCAAAAAAAAACTTTCAGATCCATTTTACCTGACGAATCTATCCAAAACTCCCATCCCCAAATGCCCCGCTTTTGAAGTTCAGGTAGATCTGCTCCAAAGACCTTTTTTTTCGGGGAAAAAAAATCCCACCGGTCGATCGGGGATTTCCGGGAAAGGAATGAATAGTGAATGAAATATTCAAACTATTAACATATCATAACATGTCAATACCATCCATGCTATGTTTGAATGCTTCAAACTTTCACATTGCTGCTGTGTGTGTGTGTGTTTTTCCATTTGAACTTGAACAAAACTGCGTTTTTTCAAAACTCCAGCAAGATGGGATCTCCACCTGGAACTCCAAAGAATAACCAGTTTGACATGAATGGATGGATGGATTCTTTGGTGATTTCCACCTATTTTCCCATGTCAAGATTTGGTGATCATCATCCAATTGATAGGCCAACCATGTTTTTCAATGGATGAGTCCCCATCAGGTTCCAGGAACATATCAATACCATCCATGGGACGATTTTATATTTATCTGCATGAATGGTTGATTTGTATGGTAAATTAGTAGGGAAATATAGAAGTCCCATGGATGCTATGGGATGTCAAAATTAAGCCCCTATTGTTTGATCGAAAAACAACTATGAAGAACAGACTGAACGAAATATGAAACCGCTACATTTTGACACTAGGTTGTGTTTTTTCAGATTTTTTTGGAACCAGCATCACAATGCTCAACAGCCGGTTCCCTGATGGCGCCTGCAACATCAGCCCATCATCTGCGGCATGTCGTAAACGCCAGGCCCGCTGGTAGCCTTCCAAATCAACCTAAAAGGCCACGAAAAACAACCCTTCGGATTACGTTCCATTATACCAGCGGGAATTGACATCATTATGATCCCTATTAAACAGTCATTACAAGGATCAACCTATTATCAATCTTACTTTCCATTGAATCCTGACTGTTTAATAGGGATCCTTATAATGGCTTATGATAATCCCCATATATGTGGCTACGATTTCATCCCTAACAAACAACCGAAACAACCATTTTGGCCCTTTTTTCATTGCTCATGTAAATAACACACATGGATGGATGACTTGGAACTACCCCAGGATACAATATCCCTGATACATCGAATGGATTTATACTGTTTGTTTCAAGCTGGTTTCAGGATTTTTCTAACCACAAAAATCGTGGAATCTGCGAGTCTGAAATGTGGAGTTAAAGGCATCTGACTTGGACGAAAGGGTCAACACTGATGTGTTGTACTCGGATACACTGATGATATTGTTGGCTGAAATCTGACTAACTAGGTGAGATGATATAAGTTAGCTATACTCACCCTAATATCTAAAGGGTTTTATGTGTGGTTTTCTTTCTATATGTTCCTACGGTTTTCTACATCCTCTCGATGGCTTTATCCGGATCGCCCTCGGCGTATATCCATGTTCCCCATCGTTTCACTCAGCGGTGGTTGAAGCATCCTGTTGTTGCACCATCTGAAAAACGTTCGTTGAATTGGAAAGCTTTCTTAAAAAGGGGGACGAAGATGAGAAATGTTTATAACCACCACCTAGACCCAGTTGAAAAATCTGCTCTCCAGTCAGATTTTGTAATCATCTCCCGATAGATTTTGCCAGAAGCACGGCCTTCTACCGCTTCTACAAAATAGCAAAAAACACCTGGCTATCTCTCAAAAAATTGTCAATCCTCCAAGAATAAGATATTTCCGCATTTGCTGCCAAGAAAAACTGCCGCAAGAAAAGTGGGGTAACCCCATGTTCTCGCATTTTTTGTTGTTACTCCTTTTTAAAAGCAAGGTAAAAAAAAAACGACGTCGCCAAGTCGCCGCCATGGGGTAGGTTTTGTGTTGTGGAGACTCAAGGCTTCTCCAAAACCATGACCGAATGAGTCATTAGGACACAAGGGTCCAAATTATCTTTGCAGTTTCAAAATGCTGTTTTTGTTTGTTTGATTAGACCTGCGAGGTCTAACTGACTCAAGCTGAATTTAGACTCAGATTTGGTGGAGCTGCAAGATAAAGTGTCGGATTTTGTGCTGACTCCCAAGTTATGTCAAGTTATGTGATCTGATGCTTGGTACACTTGCAAATTAAGAATTCCAAGTTTTGACTGGATCTTGATATTCTAAATCAACAGTGCACTAAAAAATTATTTCGGCCTCATTGCATTTTAAAAGAAAGACATGAAAGAAATTTGAATCATCCAAGGTTTCTTGCATTTCTTCAAGAGTAACTTTGACGTCTTCGGATTCGATTCGTCCAACGGGAATTGGCCATGGAAAATGTGCATGGAAAATGCATGGAATTCACCTCACCCCACGAGAACCATTTCGGGGAGACATGAGCCCCCCATAACTGTGGTGGTGGAAACATGAAGAAAAATCTCCAAGTCTTTTCAAAAATCTTCATCTCAGGATCAAGGCTTTTTTACAGTAAATTTCCCAAGTTATAGTCCAAAAAACTGCAATTACTTAACTTCAACAAAATCCATATTGGAAAAGTAGCCAGCTGCCAAACTAAATTTTACTATTTCATTTTGGTCATTTTCTACTGAACCCTGGAGCTATGGAAGTTTCCGGTAGAAAAACGGCACGCAGCTTCCGCCACGGCACCTTCTTTCGCAGCCTCCTCGGCCAAACGTGCCTCCTCTGCCAGACGCTCCTCTTCTGCCAAACGCGCCTTATAAAAAGGCGTGCCAATGATCCGAAGTTTTCCCCGTTTGTATTCTCTCGTAACACTTTGTTCATGTATTCGTATATGTACATATATGTATACGCACATGCATTAAATATTATGTACATACATACAGGTGTATATATGTATATATATATATATCTGCCACCTTAAATTCGTGCAAAATATCGTGCCACGGCATTTCTGCCAAAGCAAACAGTGCTTCGTCAGGTGAAAAAAAATCACTGTAGCTTCTGCCTCCTCTTCTTGTCGCAGCCTTTCAGCCTCGAGAAGCCGTGGCGAAATCATTGATTTTTTAAGCCCGTAACTTCCCGCTTTTCGCATCTTTTTCCGAAAGAAGCCTGGTTTTGGGGAGGCCAACTGAGTACAACACATCTCTCATGTTGAGCCATCAATGTTTCATCCTTCAAACAAAACAAATGGCTGCTTGGGGTGTCACAACCTGAAACTTAGGTTATTTGCAAATCCGTTGTTTCTATGCATCATAGAGGTCAAACATCATCATCCAAACGTCCCGTTGTTTCCATCCCACCTCCTCTTCCAGTCGCTTCTCGTGTAATGCTGTTGCTTCATCTTGTTCATCTTTGCTGACCTCACCAGGTTTTTTCGGTGCCAATCTTATAACATCTCATGGTACCCATTGGGATCTACCCCACGTTCGCAGCAACAGTTGAAAGTAAAGATTTATTCAGAGCAATTCCCTGCTCAAAAATGTAATCATCCTGTTACCTGGGTGGGGGGTTAGTTCCAAGGTGTCATAATGTTTGTCAACTCATGATGAATCTCATGGCTTTGAGACAAACAGCCTCTTCTCCATTGAGCTGCTGAAGAGGTCGAAAGATCAAAGTCTCTAAGCGCACATTCACACCATCCTGGTGTCACATGACATGTGATTCGGTTCAAAAACATCGATCACTCGTAGATTCGAATACATCAGGAAATGTCTGACCCACACAATGATTGACTTCAACCAGTTTCAATTGGATATACCAACCCCTCGGATGCCTGGGTGGTTTGGATGCTCTGAAACAACGAAACCCGACTTGGTGAGCCTGCTCTTCCAAAGGACAACCGGTCAACGTTAAACTCCTGGATTGAACCGGCAGAGCTTGAGTTTTGTCCATATTGAAGACATTATTTTGCAAACTTGCAGTTTTAAAAAACCTGCAAACATGTACATTTTGTTTTTTCTAGGTGGGCTTTTCATAGGTGTGCGTGTTGGTTGGTTCTTTTTTCGCTTGAAAAAAATGTTGAAAAAAAAATGGCCCTTGAAAATCCCAACCCAAAACCTTGCCATCTTCTCATCACTTGGGTGTTTCCAAAAATAGGGGTACCCCCAAATCATCCATTTTAATAGGGTTTTCCATTACAAACCATCCATTTTGGGATACCCCTACTAAGGGAAACACCCACTTCTCAATACCCCCTTTTTTCAAACCGAAAAAGAAACCTCCTTTTGGGCCCCAAACACCGGTTTTCAACAACCCAAACCCCCTGCGACGTGTCGTTCCCCAACTCCTTCAACGAAAAAACTCATCCAACTATTGTACCTATTTGGTACCATTTTTTGAAACCTCAAAAAAAACATATTTGTTCGTCATCTAAATCTAACTCACCATGTGTTTTAAACGTTGCACCATGTGTTTGTTGGAAGCATCTCCTGAGTTCTGTGATCTCTGCCAAGGGTTCCAAAGCTTTCACATCTGCAAAGGCATTACCCGTAGCTTCCAACCGAGCCAATGATGCCTTGGGAAGTCGCTGCATGGCTGGCTGAGCCTAGGATGCCTAATATGGGGAAAAAAACGTGCCATGTGGATGGGGAAGCCTTAATGAAACCAAGGGAAATTGTGGAAACTGATGAGATGGGAAGATGTTTTTCTAATCTGGGAATGGTTTTGAATGAGAAAAAAGATGGTTTTGTGATGAATTTTTCATGAATGGGGTGGATTCCTTAGCCTTATCTGATAAGCCAAGTCTTTGTGGACCCATCAAAACGGCAGCCTTCACCTTGATTTAATTTAAATATACATATATTGTATACATATACGTGCTCTTCCATATAGCTTGAATCAATTGTGTTTGTGACTTCTGCGCTGCAAATCATGTCATCTGATATCATTTCGTAAGACATCTTACTGCATGTAACTGCTTTTAAGATCACTCTCTAGCAAAAAAAGGAGTGAAAGACATCATGAGTTGTCTTCAAAGCATCGTGGAACGTTCTTCTAGCTTGTTGAGGGACACTGCAAGTTGCTCAAAATTTCGGGTGGCTTTAAAAAAAGAACGGCACAGATTTTATTTCCATCCTTTGTGTTCCAAGTTCTTCAAATCATGTGCTACTGTTGAAGAAATCCTGCACCAGTTAGTTGATAGTTTGCATTTAGTTTATCCCACCATTTACCGGAAATTTATACATCCCATGTGGTGATTTTCGACCAATGACTTTCTGAACCACCAATAATCCCATGGATCACTGGGTCCCAGCATTTTTTCATCCAAGTAGCCATTTCTTTCCATGGAGCTTTCAGGCTTTCAAACTTATTGCTGGAGATGTCTAGGCTGGACATCGAAGGCAGCCTGAAGTTTTTGCAAAAAACCGCCGGCCTTTTGAAAGGCTGGGTAACTCGCCGGCCTTGGGGCCTTGTTTCAAATGTCCCTTTCTGTGTCTTCTTTTTTGTTGTTTGGACACAGGGCTTTTGATGTTCAAAACAAACACAATTCTTTAGGACTTTCCCAAAGTTTGAAACCGAGAAAGTAAAAAAAAACACGTCACATGTTCATTATCCAACAGCTTTTTTGAGCAAAAAAACCATTCCAACTGCTGCTTTTTGGTCCTCAAAAAGCTGAGCTTCCTGACCTTGACATGCCCTCCAGCTCGGACAAGGAATTGCGGCTCAACTGGGATTTTCGTGGGGAAAACAAAAAAAAACGGCTTCCAAATGGCCGTTAAGAGATGGGAAGTTCCATGTTGTTGTTTTTTTTTCAACGTCATTTTTTGGGAGAACCACTTGTCAAAAAAAAAAACATGCCCTGAAAGGGCCCTGAGATTCTGAATCTCCAGTTTCTTTTTTTTTCGGGCTAGCGGCTAGCAAAAAAAAAGTATGTTCCACAATTTGTGATAGTAGATGGCTTACCCGCAGTTTAAAACCCCCATAAATTTCCATATAATTCTGGAAAAAAAACAACCATCCTTACAAATTGTAATGACAAAACAAATCCTCAAACAAGTTTCTTCCAGGCACCTCCAATACCTCCAACAAAGGCATGTTGTGCAAACCAACAGCCTCAGCTGAAAGTCTTGACAGCCTTTCTGGGGTTTGCAACTGGGATTTCTATCTGATTCAAATCATTACCCTATGCGTCCGATCCAAACCCTGCTGGTAGAAGCAAATCTGGTTGGTGGTTTCAACCTATCTGAAAAATATTAGTCAAAATGGGAATCTTCCCCGAGTAGGGGTGAAAATAAAAAATGTTTGAAACCACCACCCTGAAATCGTGAAACTTGTGGTAAAACACGAGGATTTCTCGTGTTTTCCGCATCCCAAATTCGGATGGGATTTTGGGCCAATCAAAGGATTTTGCCAAAAAACAACTACAAATTTTGGTGAAACCACCTAATTTCTTGAATCGACGTGTGAAACAACCATGTCTTCGAACCCCATGTCTCATGTGGGAATCTGGCGACACATGGAACACTTTCAACCCATCACATGTTTTGCCCATTCTGCTAATTGGGGACAGATATTCTGAGCTAGTTCTGACAATACTCATACAAAATCAAGAAGTATCGTAAAACCTCGGCTATTTCCCATCCATCGCCTTCCATCTTGGGCCAATGACAGAGGTGAGTTGATTCCCCGAGAGTCGCAGCGTTTGTAGAGTGGGATGTCCAGGAAATTTAGCACACCTGACACCATGTCGGACATCCCACGGTGGAGTCCAATGGAGGTGCACGAGGTGATCACAAACATTCACGTTTTTCGTAGGCTGAGCTGGTCACGAGGCAATCTCATTGTCTTGAAAATCTGCTCTCCTCACCGAAAATTGAAAAAAACTAAATTTCTGCAAATCTGCACATTTAAAGGCCCCAAGCTGGAAACATCAAATTTCCGGTACTGGATTTGTTGGTCGATTTTTGTTTGTTGCCATAAGAACTTTGGCAACAACAAATTTCAGCTGCTTCAAACCTGAGCTTAAGCCGTCGGTCAAGTGCCTGCTGAATCCCCATCCCCGACACCAACGAGGAGATTCCAAACCCAACAAATTTGACCAAATCAAGCCAATAATTTCTTGCCACTGGAGGCAATTCAAGATTCTACCAATTAGATGATCTCAACTTACACTTGAAAATTGTTTTTTTTATTACCAGCTAAATTGCTGGAAAACCACCCCCCCTTTTGTCCTCAGTGCTGGCATGTGGAGCCTCAATTTTTTCAAGGTCATCACAGGGTCAACTTTTTCAGCCAAAGTGGCGTTTGTGGCTTACAGAAACAGATCTTTCGGCCCCTGAACCTTGCTAACAGATTCCATATGTGCGATCGGGTCGATCAACTCCCATTATTTCCATATAACAGGGGATCGCCAATATAAGGAGTTTAGACCCCAGCACATATATACATTTATAATTTATATATATATATATATGTACGGGCCCGCTGGAGAATATCCCAATGCATTTCCGCGAAATTGCGGCCCAAGAAATGTCTGGCTGATTGAGGATCTTTATGATCAAACATTGGTAGCCACATTTGGCCCCTCCGTTTTTTTTGGAGCAGAGATCTCATGCAAAACTGCACCATGGAAGTCTAAGCCATCATCTTGAGAATGTTGGTTTGTGAAGTCTACCAATATTCTGCGAAGTGGTTGATATGTATACAGCAACTCAAGACGGCCTTTTCTCATCTTCCAAATATTCTACACAGCCATTCCTTTGAATGGAAGGTGGAGACACCAACCCTGATTGATGGGCAGGGCCGGGAGGGGTCTTGAGCATTAAGACCGGACATTCGTGGCTAGTGAAACCAGCAACTCAAGACGGCCTTTTCTCATCTTCCAAATATTCTTCACAGCCATTCCTTTGAATGGAAGGTGGAGACACCAACCCAGCCCATACCACCACGAAGGTCCTTTCAATCAGTGTTGGAAAAGGATGTGCCACGATGAACTTGGAATTTTTGCAGCCTTCCACCCAATGCATTTTTGGAGAACCTCAGGAAACACTAAGCTTAGCCCCACAATTCGTCTGCGAGTCTCCGAAGGCACACTAGTGAAAAAGGACGTTGCTTGTATCTCCTGAATGTAAATCTCCATTGTCTTTGCATTGATCCAGCGACCCCTACGACGGGTTAATTCAGCGTCTTCTGTTGTCTGAAGCAACCATGTTGCTCCGCCAGCACGTAGTGAGCCAACATCTAAAGGCTTAGTCGTTGCAGTACGTACTGTCGGCAGCCAAAGTGCAGAAAGAAGCTTTCTAAGTCGAGTACGTAGGGTCTGGCCACTGTACGGCCATAAACGTTGGGAAAGGTGAAGGTCTGCAAAAGCAAGTTCAGCCAGTGCCACTAAATCGGAAGAATCCAATTTTGCCGACTGATGTCGAGCCGCCGTGAATCTTGTTTTCGGTTCCAAAATGCTAACCAGGCAAAAATTCGCACTGAAAAATACATCACTAGGGAGCAGCAGCTGAGATCTCGTCGCCGAGATCAACTCTCCTGCACGAAGGAGAGCACCCCAACCAAGGCCAAGGCAACCTGCAACACGATCCCAACCCCACATCAGGGCTACCGTCAGTAATGCTAAGAGCACCTGAGCCGGCATGCAGACATGGTGGACGTTAGGCTCCCGCTGTAACCAACCAAAAGCCAGGTTCCATGCTGGTTGCAAAAGACGTCTGATGGAGGGCTTTTCAGTGGCAATTGCGTTGATTGTTTCAGCATAATGGTTATAAGGTCTACCAATCTGAAAAAGACAGCGACCAAATCTAACGATCACAGCATTGATTTCATCCACATACAGATGGGCATTGGCCATGAGTTCGTCCCAAGGCACAAGTTCCTCTTCCGTCCAGGCCCGAAAAGCGGCCATCAAAGAAGCCCTCATGCTATTCGTCACGGGCAGCACCTGTCTTCCAGGAATAAGCTCAACTCCATCCCGTGTCCTTGCTCTCGCAGTGTCTCGTGGATTTCTTGCAGTAATCGGCATGGCCATGACTTCCCCGCCCCGAGACAAGACAAGACAGACAGGGAGAAAACAAAACACAGAGACAGAGGAGCGTAAAATCCAAGAAAAGGCAATCAAAGCGGAACGGAATCGGAGCAGCGGCCCCTCGCCTGGATAGCCGAGAGTGGCATCGAAGTCCATACCACCCCAGTGAAGCTGGGAAGAACGAAGAGGAAATCCACGAAAGAGAGAGCGGTCGTTGAAATAGACAACCTTGGATCCGAGGAGCTTGATGATGAGAGAACACCAGTTGGACGCCCATCTTCTTAACGTCTGTTTGGTTGCAAGGCGATAGAGATCTTCAGGAGACCATTCGGAAAGCCAGGCATCAGGTTGTCGATCTCGGATAGGGCGACCACGAGTAGGGTCATCTGAGGTGTTTAACCGAGTTGGGCAATATGGTGTAGTGAAATAGAGGCCAGCAGCTACGCATATAGAGCAGAATCGTCTTAAGAGCCTTGATATGCCCTTTGAAGCAGATCGGCCTTTGCTGCAGGCTCCTCTCACCACAATCGAGTCAACCAAAGCCAGCACACGGCAAGAACCAAATCTTTTAGCAACTCTTCTTGCCAACTCCACCACAGCCGACAACTCCAAGAGGTTGATGTGGGACTTAGACTTAAAGGCCCAGTCGCCATTGACTTTCCATCTTGCGGTCTTGGCAACCTCGTTGACCAGGATGTTCTCTTTGCCGTCAACCTCAATCTCCTCAAGATACTCTCTCCTCCTATGGACGGCCAAAATGGCCTCAGAAAAAGCCAGAGCCAAACTGTGGGCCAAGTCCTCTGTATATGTAGCACTTTTCTTGGTGTATTGCCCCTGGACCTGCAGATGCTTTGTTGTACAGCAGCACCTCTTGGCCAACAAATCCATCTTGATGTTGACTCCCAGGAACTTAAAACTCTTCAAGTGTGGTGAACCAAAACGGCAGCTGTCGCACCGCACCATGTTGAAATTTGGTCTGTCACGAAGATGTCCCCATGAAGGAAGATTCTTCATTTTCGAAGAGTTGGGCGTTTCTAAGAGAGCTGCTGCATCATATGCATCTGCAAAGTGAAGGGTCTGGAAGCCTCGCAGAGCCAACTCGTTCCCCACCATTGTTTGTGAGTGGTGAGGCTCAAAGCCAAAAGGAAAGTCACGATCACGTAGGGCTGGACGTCTCATCACTGAGAAGGTTGTACAGGGCGGTTCTGTCATCACCCCGTCAAGTCTTCCTTCACAAAGCATATAGCTGACCCAAGACATCACATGATGATAGCGAAGGTCATACTCTTCAGACCAGCTGATATCAATTGGAGGTCCACAAACAAAACCCATCTGTTGAAGGTGATCTGTGACTCGGGCAGCCCCCGCGAAGAGCTCAATGAAGTGGTACTTGAAGGCAGGCGGCCTGGAAGGTCCCGGAAAATAGAAAGGGGTGCCATCGTGGAGGCCGAGATCAATCCTGGCATTGCTGGACTTCTTCACAGAGCTTGCAAGTCTAAAGGTTCCTACACCAGGCTTGCTCCTCGAGGTAGCCTACTCATTCGCGAAGTTGACGATGATGAATGGGACAACCCTGGTATTGATTGAAGCATCAGAAGCAAAAATTGAAGGGCACAGTGGGGCAGAAAGGTCGGACTGAAAAAGAGGCATCAGCACAGCTAAAAGAGTGAGCTCATCCGCAACCTGACCAGACACGTGAAGTATCTTAGGCTCTCCTGCTGCCGTATAGTCATCCCCAACCGCATGAAAGATCTTGTCCAAAATCGACATTGCAGGACGACGGAAGAGGAGGGATGATACCCACCCTCCAGTGAGGCAGAGGTGCAGCTGGTCTGTTGTCCTCCTCAACTGAGCAATCTGGAGGCTTATCCACGACAACGCAATCCTCTTCTCAGTTGCTGAGCTTGCCAACGTCAAGCCATTCCTCCTTGCCATAGGAGAGGAATTCAGCTGAGCACCTATAACTTTTCCGAAATTCTCGGCCACCACGTCTTTCTCTGGAGAGCCGAGCAACTCCTCATTGGCATAGGCTTGTAGGGCTCGTTGATGCAAGTAGTGGCTGGTGGTGTTCTCCTTTGGGGTCTGGTGCTTTTCCACGCTAACGGCAAAGTAGTCGTCGATGACTAAGCCATCGGCCACTTTGGGATCAAAGAGGGGCCGAGAAGCCAGAGCACGGGTAGTGAAGTCCAAGCACCCATGGGATTTCAATAGCTGCTCATGAGAAGCTGTGGCAAATTCAACTCCTCCATGATCGCCCTGAAGTATTGAAGAAAAGGCGACTCTGAGATTCGCATTGCCAGCTTTCTCAAAGACTGGCAGCCCCATACCCAAACGGTCACCATGAGCTGATCTGTTGTACTTCTTCTTGCTATACTTGAGGCAGTAGGCACCATAGGCTTTCGTCTCAGTCAGCCACTCTGCGGGCAAAGGCGGTCCAAGGGAGTTGGTCAGCGAACGTCTTTCAGAGGACCATACTTGATGGTAGAAATCCTTGCGATCAGAACAGCTGATGTAGAGCGACTCATCCTCAGCCACAATCAGATCTAAGATGTCAACTGCCGAAGGGAGCTGTGAAGAGGGCCCGCAAAGTCTGCGCTCCTTTGCATTGCGCCCTCTTCTGTCGCCTATCTGGCGATCAATAAGAGGGCCTTTGTAACAATTGAAAATGCGGACTTGTTCATGATCTGGTATTTCTTCATGATGAAGGTATAGTAACCCACGAGCATCCCAGACCTTGGCCAATCTATTCAGCTCTTCAGGACTGTCGGACATGCGAGGGTATTCACCAGGGTGAGGACTGCGGTCGATGTAGATAGAAGCAGGCGTGATGTCCCACAACCCCGAACCACTCAGTTTCAGCCTGCTTGCATCCAGACTGCGGTAGGGCTCCAGCTCCTCCATCACTGAATTGTTCACAGCAACTTCAGCACCTTGGAAGGCCTTTGTATAAGGGCTTCCACTCAAACCAAGAAAAGTAACGGCCGAAGAGAGTTCAGCCAAGCGTGCACTCAATTGAGGAAACTTACGTCCAGCAGCTGAGATTTTGAAAGTCCCAGCCACGGCCTCCGACTTCAAGAAACCACGCAGCCGCTTGTGCACATTGATCTGCTGCGAAGAGGGCTTCCTCCTGAGGACCTCAAAAGGGATGAAGGATCCACCAAAATGCCAGTAGTTGAGAGCCAGCACCATGATGTAGACCACACGCTCAAAGTGGATCCTCCTTCTCAACCTTGAAGAGGCTCCAGGGATCATCTTTGGAAAACCACCAGGGAGAGCCAAAGGAAACAAAGCCGGTGAAGGAGCCAACGGGCTCGATTGGGAAGAAAGAGAATCAACAAAGAACTTGGAGAAGGCTGTGCGGGTACGAAGCACTTGGGAAGTCAGGCAAGCACACCACTTCGGGAATGACATGGTGACATCAACCGTGGGCTCCTCCTTCTCATCATGCAAAAAACCACCAGCAGCTGAACGGTCCTTGTTGGGAGAACTGCCATGGCGAATTCCACTGGGATGGCCACTCATTGTTCCTTCTCGGCCCCCTTTGGCTTTTTGGGGTACCGAGCTCTGCGTTTTGGGGATGGCGTTGTGTCTGCTGGGACGGCCGGAGTGGCCGCTTTGGTCCTGGGCACTGTCTCGGCCTTCTTGGAATTTAGGACTTCCATCTCCTTTAAGTATGCGAGGCATACTGCACTCCAGCTGCTCGGCACCAGGGGTGAAAAACGGCCGGCCTTGGCCATGGAGGGAAACCATCCTGTCTTGGTATAGCTGGATTGGTGGTTCTTCTGAGAGGGAAAGGAGAAAGGCAATGGTCCAATCCCCTTGGTCTAGGGCGCTTTGTTCCATGGCCACCAAAAGAAGAGCCATGTGCTCCTTTGCGAGCTCCACATTGCCTTGCAGCATCGCATCGAAAGAGTGGCCTAAAATCCATAGGCAAAGTCCAATCTCCTTCTGCTGCTTGAACCCCCCGAAGCGTTCTAGGTACGCTAAGAGGCTGATGCCAGAGCTCTGGATGTCCGCTTCCGTCTTTGGAACAGGGCGACTGGGGTGCATGCGTCTGTGCATCTGCTGGGCCACAGTCAGGAAGAAATTGCTCGAGCCTGATGACAGCTCGTTCTGGAGCCGCTCCCTCCTCTGAACTCCACGGGTTGTTGACGATGAGGCTCCGCTGCCATGAGAGAGGTCGCTGAAGGGATCCGAAGAGGAAGCCAAATGGGCCACCAAAGCCGTCAGTGCGGTGCTCTGCTGTGCCAATGCATGGAGCATTGGGTCTGCCGTAGAGGATGCATTCATCCAATTTGATGGGTCTCCTTGACAAGGTTCTTGTGTAGNAAGCGTGCACTCAATTGAGGAAACTTACGTCCAGCAGCTGAGATTTTGAAAGTCCCAGCCACGGCCTCCGACTTCAAGAAACCACGCAGCCGCTTGTGCACATTGATCTGCTGCGAAGAGGGCTTCCTCCTGAGGACCTCAAAAGGGATGAAGGATCCACCAAAATGCCAGTAGTTGAGAGCCAGCACCATGATGTAGACCACACGCTCAAAGTGGATCCTCCTTCTCAACCTTGAAGAGGCTCCAGGGATCATCTTTGGAAAACCACCAGGGAGAGCCAAAGGAAACAAAGCCGGTGAAGGAGCCAACGGGCTCGATTGGGAAGAAAGAGAATCAACAAAGAACTTGGAGAAGGCTGTGCGGGTACGAAGCACTTGGGAAGTCAGGCAAGCACACCACTTCGGGAATGACATGGTGACATCAACCGTGGGCTCCTCCTTCTCATCATGCAAAAAACCACCAGCAGCTGAACGGTCCTCGTTGGGAGAACTGCCATGGCGAATTCCACTGGGATGGCCACTCATTGTTCCTTCTCGGCCCCCTTTGGCTTTTTGGGGTACCGAGCTCTGCGTTTTGGGGATGGCGTTGTGTCTGCTGGGACGGCCGGAGTGGCCGCTTTGGTCCTGGGCACTGTCTCGGCCTTCTTGGAATTTAGGACTTCCATCTCCTTTAAGTATGCGAGGCATACTGCACTCCAGCTGCTCGGCACCAGGGGTGAAAACGGCCGGCCTTGGCCATGGAGGGAAACCATCCTGTCTTGGTATAGCTGGATTGGTGGTTCTTCTGAGAGGGAAAGGAGAAAGGCAATGGTCCAATCCCCTTGGTCTAGGGCGCTTTGTTCCATGGCCACCAAAAGAAGAGCCATGTGCTCCTTTGCGAGCTCCACATTGCCTTGCAGCATCGCATCGAAAGAGTGGCCTAAAATCCATAGGCAAAGTCCAATCTCCTTCTGCTGCTTGAACCCCCCGAAGCGTTCTAGGTACGCTAAGAGGCTGATGCCAGAGCTCTGGATGTCCGCTTCCGTCTTTGGAACAGGGCGACTGGGGTGCATGCGTCTGTGCATCTGCTGGGCCACAGTCAGGAAGAAATTGCTCGAGCCTGATGACAGCTCGTTCTGGAGCCGCTCCCTCCTCTGAACTCCACGGGTTGTTGACGATGAGGCTCCGCTGCCATGAGAGAGGTCGCTGAAGGGATCCGAAGAGGAAGCCAAATGGGCCACCAAAGCCGTCAGTGCGGTGCTCTGCTGTGCCAATGCATGGAGCATTGGGTCTGCCGTAGAGGATGCATTCATCCAATTTGATGGGTCTCCTTGACAAGGTTCTTGTGTAGCTGCCTGTGCCCCGACAGGAAATGGGGGCACTGATCTCACTTTGGGGGGAGGTCCCACCAAATTTGCTGCCTCCTTGACTGTTGCCAACAACGGCGTGCCGAGTTGCCCTCCTCCTCGACTGCTGGTACTTTGGGTGAGGCCCCCAATCCTGAAAGACCTGTAACGCCTTGCCCTCCAGCAAGACCGGCACCAGTATTGACAGGCGTTCGTGGAGCATCCTGCATAGCTACCATAGCCTCCATCTGCACTCTCAGGGCCTCGATCTGGTCTGCCAGCATAGTTGTAGTCGGCCGCTTTGCAGCAGCCTTCTTCGCAGGAGGAGGACCTCCGTTTGCCACATTTACAGCAGGCACATCCGGCTCTTCTCGAGCCGAGTAAAAATGGGCTCTGCCAACTTCCTGGGTGGTCACCCAGGCCAAAATCTGCTCATCTAAGCCTTCAGTCCTCGGAAGACCAAGTGGGAAGCCATCATCAAAGGCTATGAGATTTGCCTCTGGGTCCAAATTGACGTCATACTCCCGGAGATAGGCCAGGATCTCATCCGAAAAATCGACAACATAGAACCTTACAGACTTGTCGGTGAAGTAGACGTTGCCACCCTCATCCTCAGCCAAAAGGTCTGCTTGCATAGATTTGGAAGGCCCCAAAATGCCTTCATTCGTCCCAGACATCTCGTCTATAAGGGAATCACTATCCAAAGCACTCAAAGGGAGCGCTAGCAAAAGACCACCTGAACGTTGTCGAAGTGGTATAGCCAAACATGCACGGCCCACACCCTCATATGCAATCTCATTGGGAACTTCTAGCACTAGAAGGCCGGGCTCACCATTCGAAGCGAACTTCACATCCCGCTTTTCCATCTCACCAACTCAGGGACAGTGATGCCTGCTCCACAGCAGAAGATATGCAGCTCAGTAGAGGATGCAAACTCACACCACACCGACGAAGAGTTGATCTCGAACTTGGAGAAGTCGGATTTCCGCGTGAACCTCTTGGGATGGTTCAGGCCAACTGCCCGAAGCAAAATCCAATGACAGCTCTGAAGACGAAGAGGTTCAGGCTGGGTATAGTTGGTGCAGGTGTCACAGGCCACCTGAGCCCAAAAACCGGCCTGAAAGGCACGCTCAGCTCTAGCTTTCCAGTTCCCAGTCAATCTAGATTTTGCAAGGCTGATGCAGAAACCTGGAAGGTCTGGGGGGCCACTCTCGACACCACGGCAGGAATGTAGATCACGAAGTCCCTCACGAGAAGTTCCCTCAGGGTAGCAAGGAGGATCTACCACCTCCCAGTCGTGAAGGCCTTTCTTCAGCTCCTGCACTTCCACAATCAGGCCCTGCAGCCTTTCAATCAAACTATCCAGATCTGCCTGACGGATAGTCACCAACTCACTCATACAAATAGCCTGACAGGCGATGTCGAAGGTGAGGGTGACGGAACACCGGAGGAGATGAAGGTGGATGAGAAGGCACAGGGAAGGGCCTGAAGAAGATGAAAGCCAGGTAAAGGCCGATGGAAATTCCAAGGATGAGGCCGAGGAGAAATCCACAGCTGAAGAAAGGAATGAGGTTCGACCCACAGTGGACGGGACAAGAAAGACTGACAGAGAGGTCACGAAAGATTGAGACCCCGGCCACAAACTTATCCCACATGTCTTGAGCATTAAGACCGGACATTCGTGGCTAGTGAAACCATATATCATATATAGAAAGGTATAGACATGCACATAAAAGCTTCATAATATCTAGCTCGTACTATGATCCATAACTTTCTTTACGCTTGTTTATCCTCAAGTTTGTTTTGCCAGGGTTTGCGTTATATCAGTTCCACCATACAAACACCATTAGAACAAGGGTGGGTGATGAAGCTGAAGCATATCATTTTAAACAACACTCCAGGTCCTTTCTTGAAGCCTGCCAAGAAGGGACATTCAAAGCAAACCTGGTTTACTGATGAAAGAATCGTGTACAAAGAGACTGGGACAGCCACTTTCAAAAACTGTAAAAGATCCGTCATGTGTACAAGGATGTCCGGGAAGTTAAGGTCAATGGTTGTCGGATCAGTGGGTAAGTTTCCCCCAATATTTCCTAACTTTTCATGTGCCACCAACATTTTCTCTACTATCTGTCGGGAAGGTACTACAGCCATTTTGGGGGTGTGGAAATTCCCCTGTAATACCATTTAAACATAGTAAGTCATACAAGCGAGTAGCTAAACTAATTTCCGTACATCTACTATCGACCCAACAAAGTTTGGTGGATTTAAGACGCTTTATAAACATGATTTCCTCGCCTATCCACGCGGTGCTCTCTAAAGGCCATCCCTTTTTTCCAATTGTTTTTTTGGGGAATTCAATGTCTTGATGCTACTAAAACCAGGTGTTTTTTTTGTGCCGCGCAATTCCAATTTAAAAAATAATGCGCGAGTCGTCAAATTGAGAAATTTGGGAATCATCTTCCCCCCCAAGTTCTTTGGGTCGAAAAAATCCCACATAAAAATCTTTCAAAAAATACCACCACCGAGAAATGAAATGTATGATCAAAAATCAATAAAGAATGGTTTTAAGATGTATAGGGCTGCATGTATGCATGTATTCATGTATGAGTACATATGTACACACACCGTTTGCTCTTGATAGAAGAAACCCTGCACCAGTCACTATATAGTTTTACCTATGCCATATATGCCACTATTTTTCCGCAGGCTGTACTGGTTGTGCCGGCCAAACCACAGGGTCACAGCAGATCTGCACGCTCACTCACTCGTTCCGTCGTCGTTTCCTTCTCTTCCTTGCAGGAATGGTTATGATTGCCACGGAACTGTCCATGAAAAAGTCCAACATGTCTGCCACTGACTCTGGCATTGTGATACTCGCCAGAGAACTGCAGCCGTCAAAGGCACAGTTCCCAATGTGACTCACAGAGTCACCCAAAGTAATACTCGCCAAAGAGGTGCAGCCTGCAAAGACATAGTCCCGAACAAGCGTCACAGAATCACCCAAAGTAATGCTTGCCAGAGAGGTGCAACCAAAAAAGGCACTGACCCCAATATGAGTCACAGACGCACCCAAGGTGATGCGTGCAAGAGAGGTGCACTCTCTAAAGGCAGAGTCCCCAATGTGTGTCACAGAATCACCCAAAGCAATGCTTGCCAGAGAGGTGCAACCAAAAAAGGCACTGGCCCCAATATGAGTCACAGACGCACCCAAGGTGATGCGTGCCAGAGAGGTGCAGCCGTCAAAGGCACAGTTCCCAATGTGACTCACAGAGTCACCCAAAGTAATGCTTGCCAGAGAGGTGCAACCAGAAAAGGCACAGTTCCCAATGTGACTCACAGACTTACCCCAAGTGATGCTCGCAAGAGAGGTGCACCCTCTAAAGGCAGAGTCCCCAATGTGTGTCACAGACTCAGGGATTGTGAGCAAAACTAGTTGATCTAAGTTCTTGAAGGCATCGTTGGAAATGTTCGTCACATTGGAGGGGATCTTCACCGCAAAGTATTCTTTCGCCTGGGTATAGGTGTCATGTTGCGCTGCAGCCTCCACTTCATTCCTTCCATATACAACGGTCACTAGGGATTCATCACCCAAGAACCTTGCTGAGTTAAGTGCCTCAGCTTCGTCTATGATTGAGCTGTTGTGCAGCAGCTCCACTTTGAGGATTTTGCGCTCAATCGGATCTTGACAAGGGTGTTTCTCAAGGAGCATCGACTTCAACTCCCGAACAGTGTCTGTCATGAGAACATCAAGGGTGATGACACCGCCTTGCACGGTGTTCAATTTTATTTCGAACGACATGGCTCCAAAAGGATCTTTGACGCAGTAGCAAACAAGAACTTTTTGCCCCCCAAGCTTTGCTATGATTATAGGCTGCAATGACTACAGAAGTAAGGTAGACACAAATTGGCAGGGTTTCACAGGCAATGCTGCACTAACGTCAAAGGACCTCTTGTTCTTGAAAAGATAACTGAGTTGTAATTGAGTTCATACATTAGGATGCAGAAAATATTATAGACACTCATTTAAAAAACGCGGGCTGTCACAGAACCTGAAATATCTTGGCAAATGCAGACATTTCACTAAGCTGAAATGTCAGGCCAATCTTTGAACCGAATCTCCGGGCATTTGTTGACGAAAAGGACTGTGAATCTTCCGCACGGCTTTTGTTCACCTTTTAGACTACCTGGAGCAAGAACATCACTGTTCTGACTGCAGCTACTCTCCAAATGGCACAAGAGTACACTTCTCTATATCTGTGATATTGTGTGTATATGTACCTTTCCAATGTTTACACTGCCCCAAAAGCATAATTTTACCATTTGCTTTTAGGCTTTACCATCCAACATCCGACATCCGCTGTAAAACGTTTCGAATTGATCATGAAACTGTGGCAACTCGGTCAGCTTGTTGCCAGCTAAGTCCAGGAAGAGCAAATGTGGCAAGTCCTACGAGGAAGAAACAGACTACTCAAGCTACGGTTGATGGAAGAAATCCCATTCCCAACCACCGTTTGGATGTATAAAACCTTCTAGATAATGGGATAAACTCTCTATCAACTGGTGCAGGATTTCTTCCATCAAGAGTATGACGTCCGAGATCACTAGCGATTCCCAGAATAGGCCACACAAGAGAAAACTCAACATAAAATCAATCCACGGTGCTGATTTTCAGTATCACTACCAACTACCCTTTCTGGCCATACAAAAAAAACCAAGAGAAAAATGTACCTCGACTGAATTAACAAATCAAAATGATTCAGGTATTCAGCAGCAAATCCTTCAAAAAAAAGAGGCCCTTCTGCATCAAGAGCTTTGTTTGCTTGCAATCCATCACCTGGGAACTTTTGGATCTCCTATGTCCCTCATCCCTCATCCCTCAAAGAAACCACCTGTGGTCCCAGATCTATGCTGGAAATGCTATTGGACCTGGCCCATGGAGTGAAGGCGTGAAGCAACAAGCTGGCAAACTCTTGTGACTCCCAAAATGCACTTTCGCTAGCAACTTTTTTCTAGCCAACACAGTTTAGTTAGAATTGTTTCAATCAGTGACCTTGAATGATTTTGAAGTCTCGCCAGTGGGGTTGAAATAACCAACTCTTCGGACCATTTCAGAAAATAACTGTTTGTTTTTCTCCTTGACAATTGGAAAAATCCGAAACAGAGTCATGTTCCACTGATTCTTAGGTAAGAATTTCCAAAAAACATCACCATCCTGGATTGCAACCCACACATGTCAGGGAGTGCGAGAGATTGAGTGAGAGCACATGGCGAAGGCTGCTGATTGACCCAATGTCCTGATAGGTGTAAGCTTCGTATGAAAACCATACCAAAAGTACTAACCTCGGAGGGGCGTCCTTGATGCAGTTCTTTGATAGATCCAGGTGCCTGATGAAGGGATACCTGGTTCAACAAAAAAGCACAAAACGAGTGAAGCGGAGTTTTTGTTGCCGCCGTTTCCGAAACAGTTCGCAACAAAAATTTCGCTGTTCGGTTTTCACCCAGTACTGAGGAAAAGGCTCGGTGAGTATTCCCAAGTTGCAGATCTGCTTTCCAACACCTTGGACTCTGGAGGAACAGCCACCCAGTAAAACCGGTACCTTTCGACATTTGCCGACGATTTGAGGAAGAGGACACCCACCCCACAAGTGTGAATGCAACATAAAGTTGAGACACATAGACCCATAATCATATATCTTCTTTTGGAATCTACCTCTTCGTCAGCCAGAGACAACATGCAGAATATGAGGGTGGAAGCTTCAAGAAACCAAATTCTTTGGCTGAAAAACAACTTCGACACTGGGCTCATAGCATTTCAATCGGGAGTATGCAAATCCTGAGCGGTCTGGGAAAACTGTGCACACTGGAAAGTTCTTCTTGGGGTTGATGCCAAAGACTCATGCACTTTCATGTCAATTGCACCATCCGTTTCATCGTCGTCATCATCATCATCAAAATTCATTCGCATGCAACGAACCGCTGCTTGAATCTGTTTGAACACAAGAATTTTTTCAGAAAACTAGATTAAGACTCTTCGCATTTCAATCCCGCTAACCAATTTAAAGGCCAAATGTTCTCCCCCTTGTAGTGTTTCCATGGGAGAACCAGCTCTCCCAAAGTCCCAAGTCAGTTCTCTCCTTCGCCGGCCACTGTTTTGTCAACTTCTGAAAGTTCGAGGTCCTCCAACCCAAAAAAAACACCAGGAAACAATAGCTACGAAGACCTTGGAAGTCCATTGGACCAAACAAAGAAAAGTCACAGTCTTTGAGATGATCCATGTAAGGATTTCCTTGGAAAGGGCAAAGTTTTGGTGAATTTGGGGGACTTTTTGGGTCCCTGAAACTTTCTGCCGCGCCTCTGGCGTCAAATCCTTCGCCATATCTGCCATGTGTGAAACCAATTGTTGAAATTTTCCGGATGCAATGGGTGAAATAATGATTTAAAGTTTGCTATATGCCCCAAAAATAAAGATGTCGTGAGAGTCAAGTTGGCTGGAAACACAAACATTTGTTTTCTTACATTGACCGCGTTGTAAAACACCAAACTGTGTTCATGGTGGTTTGAGTGGGATCGTACCTGAAGACCGATGGGACGACAAAATGAGCGATCACATCTTGATAGCATGAAGAAGCACCCCACAAATTCCATTCACTTGTTTTGCCGCCGCCAAACATTTAATATCACAACATGATCAACCCAAATTCAAAAAAAACAGGAAAACAAATAGAACACAATGCATCTCGAGTACGAGTATGAGATCGAAAAACAAAGCAAAATTGAATACAATATAAAAACAAAAAATAATCTTTAAGATTAGGATTAGGACCCCAAACCCACCAAAACCCACCGCAACCACAAACAAAATTTTGACCATGCCATGCGGTATCAACAACAACAACAACAACAACAACAACAACAACAACAACAACAACAACAACAACAACAACAACAACAACAACAACAACAAAACAACAAAACAAACAAACAAACAAACAAACAAACAAACCAACCAAACAAACCAAACAAACCAAACAAACCACACAAACCACACAAACCAAACAAACAACAAACAACCAACACCCAACAACCACAACCAACAACCAACAACCAACAACCAACAACCAACAACCAACAACCAACAACCAACAACCAACAACCACAACAACAACAACAACAACAACAACAACAACAACCACAACAACAACAACACCAAAAACAAAAAACAAACACGAAGAACAAGAACAAGAACAGCAACAATCAAAAACAAGAACAATCATCAACCACAGCAAGCACCCACAACATTCATCCACACCAAAAACAAAAACCATCACATCAACAACATCAAGAACAACACCAACATCAACAACAGCATCAACAACAACAACAACAACAAAAACAAGAAGGGCAACAACCAACCAACAAACCAACCATCCAACAAACCAAACCAACAAACAACCAAACCAACCAACCAACCAACCAATCAAGCAAGCAAGCAAGCAAGCAAACAAACAAAACAAACAAACAAAACAAACAAACAAACAAAACAAAACAAAACAAACAAACAAACAAACAAACCAACAAAAAAACAAACCAACAAAAAAACAAACAAACAAACAAACAAACAAACAAACAAACAAACAAACAAACAAAAAAAACAAGCAAACAAACAAACAAACAAACAAACAAACAAACAAACAAACAAACAAAAAAACAACAGACAACCACAAACAACCACAAACAACAAACAACAACCAGCAACCAACAACACCAACACCAACACCAACACCAACACCAACA
>DF241392.1:0-79755 GCA_000507305.1 Breviolum minutum Mf 1.05b.01 | reverse complement strand
ATATATATATATATATATATACCCTAACCTTCTAGACCCTACAAATTTCTCGGGTCCGAATGCAAACCCCGGGTTTCCCCGTGACGTGGGGGAAACTCCCGGGTTTTTCCGAAAGATCACGGGTCTGGAGGAAAAACCCGGGTTTTTCCCTATTTGTTGAAAATTCAGGCCGATGATCACCGATGATCTGGAGGAATAACCAGTTAACAAAATTCGAACCACAATTCGGACTATAGATTGAAGAAATTATATGCCACGTTTTAGTTTTTTTCATTTTTTTTCCGGAAAATGTCGGGTCGGTTTAGCAACCCGTGACGAACCCATGATTTACCCGTGACGAACCCATGATTACCCCGTGACAACCCGTGATATTTCCAAAAAAAAACGGGATTTTAGGGGAAAACCTGGTAATGTCCAACCCGTGATTTACCCGTGACAGACCCGTGATTTACCCGTGACAACCCGTGATTTTTTCACGGGTTCGAATGTGCCCCCAATACATTAAAAATATTTGGGGAATTTATGCTTGATGAAAATTTACAATATCCATTCTGGACATCCAAAAAGGGAATCGTTTTCAAAATTCAGATTGTGAATCGAAAAAGGTATGGGAGGGAAAACCCGTGTTTTTGAAAAAAAACGGTTTTTTTCCACAAAACCTGGTTTTCCGGGGCGAACCTCGGTTTTACTAGCAAACCCTGGATATTTTAAAGGTTTGGAACCTCAAGGTATATATATTGGGCTAGGGCACCGTTTCGGACCACGACGCGGAACCATATATTGATATAGTATATAATTCATCAGCATATATTCCGTGTACCGCAAAGAGCTTTATATAACTGTTCAACTTTGATTAGACGTATATGTTTTTATAAGATACAATTATTTATCTACATGTTGAGTGGTTTCATATGATGGAGTCTTAAGAGACATCTTCTAACTCAGTCCTCTGCCTTCTTTAAAACTGCAGTATTTTCTCGGCATTACTTGAAAAAACTGCTTTTAGAGAAGCAAAAGTAAAACTTCAACCACACATGTAAACCAAGTTGATGGAACAAGATAACAAGACCAAAAGGCAAGACATTCCAACAATCACAAATTGTCAAACCTAGTCCAATCGCCCCCAATCGCAAGCCCGAACCATGAACTTCATGACCATGGAACTTCCATATCTCGCTCCGATTTTCTCCCCAAAAATCATGAAAAAACTCCCAAAATCCTCCTGCAAAAATAACCGACATAGAAACATCTTCGGGATTTTTGTTGAGGCAAACTTTGCTGCTTGGTCGCCTGATTCAGGTGATTCTTCTAGAGACTGGTTTGCCCAAGACCTCAATAGCTGGAATTGCTGACGTCCCAAAAAAATACGAGGCCAATTTTTGGTGCAACTGGTGTGAAACCAGCTGATCCACACCATTTTTTTGACAGCCATGAGAAACAAAAAACATTCAAAATCAGTCGCATAAAGAAACATATGGAGAAAAAAAACATTGAAAAACATTGCCTTTGCATCATTTCTTCAAGGTCCAGTGGCAGCTTTCCCCATTTCTTGCTAGAGAGGCTTGGCAAAGCCGAAGGGGTCCAACAGAGCTGGTGGAGACTTGAAGATACTTTTGGAAGGTCCAAAACATCAGCTGGATTTGTGGGCTAAGCATTGAAATCTAATTTGATGAGAGTTGATCACCTAACATCACATTTACTAGCAGTTTGTCAAACAATTTATTATTATATAGTTCCTTACATATCTTTAAAACTTTAGTGCAATAAACATCTTGAGATCCTAAAGAGAGGTTGCCCCAAAAGATTCGCTAACTTGATGAAACTAGTCCCAAAATAGATGACGTTTGGTTATACCATAATCAAATGTCCAAATGCCAGCCACACAAGATTGTTCAATATGTGGCTCACACCTATCAATCACAGCTACAAGCTTCCTGCAAAATGGAGCCGCAGCTCAACATCATCACTTCAATTGCCATACAGTGTAGGGTATTCATACCATTCAATAACACGAATAAATATTAACAAATCATAATACAAAATTATACACATTGCAAATATATACAATATAAAAATATCATTTCACATGTTATCAGCTTACTGACAAACATGAAAAATCCCCCGGATAAACACCTTGCTGATCACAACCGAGCTGGGTCTCCTGGCCGCTCGAGCAGCAACTCCCAAGTCCGAGGCACCACGACAAATACCTCTGACAAATGCGTGAGACCCGGGGGTTGGTCAAGGGGGCTCCCCCCAGTGGTGCTGTTGTTTTTTTGTTTGTTGGTTGGTTGAAAGGTTCAGCATGTCTGACTTTGGTGGATGTTGGAAATTTGGTGGAAGTTGCAGGGAAGTTATCTAAGACTTGAGTGGAGGTTGAAACATAAAAGAAAAATCTCTGCGCAAGAATCTCATTCATCTTGATTCATGTCCAATAAAAGTTCCACTGTAGTTCCCGCATGGCTGGTTCTTCTGAGGGCCCACACTCAAACGCAACATGAACATTGCTACCTGGGTAGCCAGGAAGCAGGATGTGCCATCTATGTTTGGAGACCCCTCCGGCTTTTTCACCATAAGATACACCCAGTCGTTGAAGTCACTCCATTCACTTCGGGAACCATAATCTGCATGGGACGCCGTGGGGGAATGAAGTCACGGAAGTCACCCCTATATAAACATACCAAAAACCACTGGGACGCCGATACAGATTCAAACACATATTTTGACAGAATTAAGTCTGAATATCATGGAATCCGATTGTGGACGCAACTTCAAAACATCCATCGCATGCCAAAAAAAGGATGGGATTTTTCCCAAATCCCATTGGGACGCAGCATGCATGTCAGTAAAGTGAGTTGAGGATGCATGTAGACGCTCAACCATCCAAGTAGGTTCGCAGGTGTCAGTGTTTTCTCCTAGAAAGCGCGGGGATTGGGATTTGCAGCCAACGATTTGTTTGATGAAGGCGGAGGATGTCAGGTCGTTCTGTCTGTCATGCCTGGTTAAAAAAAACGGGACTTTGAGCTCATTCTGACACACTTTGAGTTGGCTCTTACTCAGCTGCTGCAAACGCATGGGACAAAGCTCACCTCTACGTGACAGTAAGATACCATCCTCCATCTTATTCTCACTGGAAATCGGAAATTTCAGTGACTAATATATCGATATCATTCTCGGTGCTATGTACATCGATATATAATGAAGTATACAGTCAGATAGCCAGGTAGCCTTGTATGAATTGTCCAAACACCAAACAATCAATAACTCACCATGCTGCAGATATCTGAGAGTTTTACCCGCATCAAGGGAGTGCATCCTGGAACGCTGTGCACCTCGGATCAGACAGAAGTTCAGGTGCGAAGGTGATTGGTTGCTGGATGATATTATGTGAACTGCAGGTCCCATGTCGTACTCTATGATGACATGTGACTCTGTGACATATGATGCAACCTTTCTGCGAGTCAAATTGATAGCTTTGTAGATTTAGTAGCGTACGTGTCAAATATTGCTGTGCATCAAGGGGTTTCAATCAGGAGTGGTGTGATATAATATGTATAACAAAGCCACATCTGGCATGTGAAGCCACACATCTTGGGAATCTAGTCACAATTTTGCATTTAGAAACTGACAAACTGGACAGTTCCAAAAGATCCAGGAAACCTTCAAGGGCACAGCACTAGGATCCACTAGGTGCCTAGGTCCATGTCCATGTCCATGTCCGGTGCTTCTCACAATTGCTGGGGTCTCAGAACGCGCTGGGCGATTACAATCAATGCCAAACGGAAGCAGGACGCTGACCTTTGGTGATCGTCAGCAGACGATAGCGACGATAGTGGTCAATGATGAGATCTCTGTTCAGGAGGAAGCCATTCACCCAACATTGAACTATGCTCCCCTGCATGCTGCCGGAAATGGTTCTGCGCTCCACGGAACGTTCATGTTGGACGCAACCAGTGAAGATTCTCTGCAGACACCTCAAATTTGGACATCGGGCCCTGGTGCCTTTGCCCACTGGAAGCACCAACCCGACCCACGGCTGGCGATGCTGGAAGAGTTCCGGAAATGGAAACAAAACTGCAACAGCTTAGACTTCTATTACTCAATACTGTTGATGAAAAAATCCTGCACCACCTGGGATGTATAAAACACTGTAAATAATGGGATATCAACTGTACTTACATACCCACCTTGTGTGCACAATCATTTCAACTCATTTCAAGATGTTTGATTATGTTTGATTAAGAGTCAATGCTTGCCATAGATGTTTTTTCTTGGAAATCGATAAAAAAGAACAAGGTGAAGTGGCCGAAGTGAGGGTCCACCGAAATGTGGGACAAAAGTAATGAATTGCAGTAGGAAGCTATTGGATACACAACATGTTTTTTTTGCAAGAAAAAACGTTCGCATGATCAGAGCTTAAACGGGGAAACTTCGAAGTTTCGACATTGCTTATCCTTGCCCTGCTTAGGTGCTTTCATCACCAATCATTTCTGTGCTTGGTCCGGGTTAGTTTGTTGATCATTTGACTCACCTGCGGTAATTTGCAGCTGCTCATGTGGATTGTGCATGCAAAACGCTGGCACAACGTCATCTGGATCTCGGCAGCAAAGTTAAAGGTTAAAAATCTTCACCCCCCTCCACACTCAAAAAAACCTCTAGCCACATTTTGAGGGAGTGGATTGTTGTTTAGTAACTACCCTCCCTAAAAACTAACAGTTCGCCCCTGAAAATGGATGGTTGGAAGATGCAATTTCCTATTGTGGCCTGGCCTATTTTGAGGGGATATTTAGTTTCAGGGAGAGTGACTACAGATTTGCGGTCCCAGTGAACAGAATCTGAGCTGGAGCACTGATGACTCAATTCTGCTGAAAGGTCAGACCTGCGAGCCAGTTCTTCCCGGAAAGGGGCGTGAAAAATAAACGCCCGGAAGACTCAAAGACCTCTATTATATCATAAATATATGTGGCATGGCATATACAGAAGTAATTCTTATTATCATAGTTTGAATGCATAAACCATGCGTGTAGATTTTTTCAAGCCTGTTGGACCATGATTGAGGAAACCATCAACCTTTGATAGCCATGCAGGTTCATGATGCGCAGTAGCAAATGTTGAGCCCAATTAAAAAATTAAAAGGGGATAACAGGGAGATACTGTTGATGGACACAATCCCGCACCAGTTGGAAGATCAAAACACTGCAACCAAAGTAGGGGGATATCTGCAAAATCAGCTTGTGCAGGAGTCTGCCCATGGATAAACCACCAGTAGAAAGAGCACACAACCTTATCACACTACAACTACATAGTTAATTCCAGATTCCAAATTGTTGATCAAAAGTCAGTGGTGAGGTTGGCAAAAGTCCCCCCAAAAACAAATCTTCCATGATTCAGATTTGTCTGCCAGGTATTCTTTACCTTGGGCCGCAATGTTGGATATCTCATAGGTTCCCTTTGCCCTTTTTTGCGAGACAAATGGGACTCCCTCAACTAAGATAGCAGCATCCGAAAGGAACATGTTTCAGAAATCTGGGAGGCGTTACCTTCCTTGGTGGGGGGTTTACCCAGGAGATGTTGGCGCAAGTTCTCTTCCCAGTGGCTCTGCCGCAAAGCGCTGCATGGATTGAACGGTCCAAAAGCCTTTCCTGGCGGCTGGATGGCTGGATGGGCTGGATGGCTTGGATAAACTTCGGGGGTTCGGTAGAGAAAAACATCCAGTTGATGTTTTAATGGAAAATCCTGGGTCATCTTTCCATGGTGACACTCGGTGACAAAAAAGCGGAAGCTTCACCTGTTCATCTATCGCCTCCACCATTTTTCCTTCCACTTCCAACAATCTCCACTGTCGGTAGGTTCACTAAAAGTTGTGATTGAAGTCCTGGATCACATTTTCACTAAGAAAACTCCAGGGGTCAAAGCTCCATTGCTTTGACATTGGGAAAATAAGAGATTCGTATATAAAAAACGAATCTGACATTCTTAGCCAGGTTCGATCGGATCAAAGCTGACGAACAAAAATCGAGATCTTCAACCTCGCAGGAACATCACTGAGAGTGTCCCTGTCTAATAGGTCCCAGCTACACTCCAGTATCTTCCTGGCAGGTGCAGCTTTTTTGGAGGTATAGCCCATCCAGGCCATCAAGACACGGAACACCACAACTGGCAGTTGCGGTGAATTCTGAAAGGGATTTGTGTGACCCTGAAACCTTTTTCAAGGGTCACTTAAGGATGAAAAAAGGGATTAGCATGGCAGAACAAGCATTGGAAGAACATCGCTAAATGGCAAAGGAATCAAATTCCTTTGTCTCGGAGTTGTCTTGCCTGCGAGTTCGCCCATGCAAGCAGCCGCCGAAATGCACAAATGAATAACAAACAATGGAAAAGGCAAGGAAACAACGCCATCAAGCTTGTGTAACAAGACCATGAAGTCCATTATAAATCCTTACTTCGTAGGTAAATCCATCTAATCAACAAAAATTCAAGGTTCATGAATTTCTTTGGCGCCGGGATTTTTGCCACCAATTTCTCATGCAAAAATGGGTTCGGTTTCGGTGTATTTTGCCGACTCCGTCTCTTCCGAAGTTCCATTCACCGGATTCAGGCGTCGATTTTGCCCCAGGTTCACATAGACTCGGCCCAATGGTGAAAGGTCACCATTTTGGTGAACCAAGCCTGCATCAGGGCTAGGATTGGTAATAGCATACTGCCACTCGTTCGTGAAATAGCCTCAACGTTTCCAGGAACCGCAAATCTGTGGGAAAGTTTTCAAAAAGAGGTGTGTGTGGGATTTTTTTTTTCGTGCTGTGTTTTTTTTGGAGATAATTAGTGAAGATTTCTGGGATGGTTTGGAAAGTAATTGAATGAAATCAACTCGCTGTTTCGTCAAACAGGTTGGAAAAACTCCAACGTGAATGGATACTTAAATTGTTGAAATATCTGGGAGATGGTCTTTCTGCAAGGGGGAGGAGAAAGAATGTTGTTGAAAGCATCTTTCAAGGTTCAGTGTTAATGTTCAGAGTAAATCTGTTGGTGGCTTGCGAGCACTTCCTCCATTAACAACAAAAACGATGGTCACAGCTTGTTTGAAAGAGATTCGATGAAGTCAAGCAACTGAACCAAGCATACTTGTCGATGAGATCTTCAGATTCTAACCATGGCACCACTTCTTTCATGAATCGAATCTGACCATCCATAGACACATCGAAGTTGGGATCGGCACACGCGAACCTGCCAATTTTGGACCATTCATTTGAGATCCAGGCAGTTCGAGATGCGTGATCTTACTGTTGATGACTGAGACCTCTACACCTGTTCATGGGTATAGTCATAGTTGATCCATATTCTTTTAGCATCTTCGGATGGTTAGCCGGATTTCCACTGAAACGGAGCAGTTTGGAATACAATCCATGCTTACAAGGAAACCCTGAACTCCTTTGCGCCCCAAGGCACTCAGTAAGCCAAATCTTCTTGCCGAAGCGGCGGTAGTTCCCAACCAAGTTTTGTATCCCATCCTGGCCAAATCGGCAGAAAGAAAACTCACCGATGTTTACAGTATCTGACACAACTGTCCTGTTGAAACTGTCTGAAAAATGTTTGAAACGGAAGAAGTCAAGAAAGATGATAACAATGCTATTTTGACTGGGATGAGTTTTTTGTAGCTGACTTTCATTTTCATCCAAGACTCCAAGGTGCACCAATAACTGTGAATGGCAATGGCATCAATGCGACAGTTCTGGCAAGCATTCAAGAAGCTTCCCATCCATGAAGTGCCTTTGCCTCGGCAAAGGAACCAAAACAGCTTCAAATAACGGCTTAATTATCTAACCACGAGACTGCTTCCCTTAAAAACAGCTTCTTTCAGGGAAATGACATAGCCCACCTACGTCTCGCGTCTCGACTAGCTTGGGAAAAACTTTGTTGGTTGCTTGAGATGGTATTTTGTGTGGGGTGTTGGTCAGGGGACTGGACATGGAGAAGTTGTCAGAGCCAAGGATAGACCTATCACACAAGTGGTGAGGGAACGAATTTACAGCACACAACTGACAATGCATGGCTTATTAACCATCACAAGTAAGATAAAGTCAAATATAAATTCCATCAGGTTCAAGAACCAAGAACTAAGAATAATCACTTTATTTTCCCCCCTTGCCGTTCCAAAATAAACTAAATCACACCGTGGTACACAACTGTCAATGTAGCGATTTTTCGGTGGTTTAGTATATGTGGACTATCGGACGGATGTGAAGAAAGGAGATATTTGCAACACGAACAAACCCAGGGAACTTGTCAGTCCTTTCTTGTCATCCACCATTTTTGGTGGAAAAAATGGGCAAAATCCTTTAAAAAGACACAAAAAACCCACAGGCCGGCCAGCCCCTTGAACCCCCAACTGCCCCATCCATTGCTGCAACCCTTTTTGCAACAGGTCACCAATGTCACCACACATAGCAGGACTCACCAAAGTTTGAACACCCAACTGATTGGCCATTTGCTCCACCTCCGGCCTCAAGTAGCACGTTAGCACGCAGGAGGTGGCTTCATGTGATGGAGGATGTCATGATGTCATGATGATCTCCGTGTAAATGATATATTGTTCTAGAAAAAAATATGAAGATATATGAGAACAGACACCAAGCCTAGTTGCTGATTGCTAGCTAGTACTATAATATTGACCTTATATTTATGATGCACACGATCCATGAATTTCTATTACATATACACTTTACAGTAGTATCCACACTGTGTCTCGTCAAGTCATGATCATTCAGAGGTTCACCTGCGTAGAAAACCTGGAAAGAGTGCGAAATTTGGATCCCTTTGACTTCCAACGCAACTTCTTGCCATATTTGCCTAGGATTGCTTCAAACACTATCTAATTGGTGGTTGAACCTTTCAACCCATTTGCAAAACTATGCTCGTCAAAATGGGAATGATTCCCCAAGTAGGGGGGGGGAACATAAAAAACATGAGTTCAACCACCACCTAGCTATAAACCTAGAGGTTTTAAGCTTCTTTGATGTCGAGATGAGTCGAAAGTCAAGGCAGCCAAGGTGCCACATGGCCGCTGCCTCACCAGGACTTAAGTGGGCTTGCGTGTCGATGTCCTGGTGGAGGATTTTTTCCAACTGCCTGGTAGAAATCCCTTTATGAAGATAAACCTCATTTGTGAACTACCCCACTATACAGGGTATTGTATCACAGGTGCAAGTATGAATAAATCAAAAAAAACATGACGACTAAAATAACATATTCAAAAAATCGATAATATATATATATGAACACATAGCAAAATTAACAATTATACTTGAATTATAAGAAAATTTCAGATTCGTTCTAAATTTATACATGAATTTTGGTGTCATTGATCCTTGGATGTCTTTGGGAAAACGTGTTTTTCAAAACAGAAACGTATGCCACCAAATCATGCCTTACCATGTCACAAAGTGTAAAATCACCTCCAGCCTTCAAATCCAAGCTGCAAGGATACCAAATGTGAACACCAGTTTTTCCTGAAATTTAAACATATCCCTAGCCTTTTGTTAGGCCCAGAAAGGAAACAGTATGGAAAATCTGCACCAAAATCCAATCTCAGCATCCGGTTCATTGAAGCCCAGTAAAGCATTGGCTTGTGCAGAGTAATCGGAGCGTGAGAACTGACGGCCATGAACCTCTGAAACACAATCAGATGTGACGATGTTGTTTTTTTACAGTTGGAATTTGCTATTCATACAGATCAACTTGGATCAACTTATGTACAGATTATTTGGTGGTTTGAATTAGTGTGTTCTTATAGTGTTGTTGGTAGATTTGTTCAGGTTCCTTGGTTCGGTTTCTGTTGCCATATGCCATTTTATCGCCGCCTTGGGCCCTGGGGGACGTGGAGCTGAACACCCAATGGTTGATTGATGCTTCGGAAATGGGGCTTTATAGGCAACATGCAAAGAGCTAGAGTTTTCAATCAACCAACCCCCAAAAAAAACTCAAATCAAATACTTGGTGGTTGATTTTTTCCTTAAAAAAAACATCTCTCATATTGTAAACTATGTAAACTTATAAAATACCACATGCGCCAACAAAAACTAAGCAACAACAGGCGAAGCTTCCAACCAATCATTGAGTTGAATGTAGTTTGCATCGCATGATGCTGTTGAGTTGGGATCTCTATGCTCGACTATGCATTACCAGTTTTTTCTGCTTGATATAGGAGAGAGTACATGGATGAAAAGAACGAAGTGGCGCACCGATTTTGTTCGTAACCAACAGCTGTTCAAAATGCTCATAGACTTTGAATACTTGTCCACTAAAAAATGCCATGTTTATCATTTCGTTCAAAACCAACCGCCGCACTTCTTATGTCCCGGTATACCCACCAGCAGGAGAAAAAAAAACAAATGACGTTTGAATGTTCCAGGAACCATCGGCATGAAGTCCACTGAAGAAGATCTTGCTGATGGTCCAGGTGATAATTTCCAGTTGTAAGTCCAGGTCACCTGGAAGCTGGAAAGCAGACATGAATCTTCCTAATTTTGGATGTTGGAAAGTGAAGCCCCATTGAAAGGATCATGAATCATCAAGGATACTTAAAAGTAAGCATCCTTCAAACATGGAAAGATGACTTTCCCTCCATTCTGTCTGAGGTATGTTGGCAGTAGATGATTCATGGGGATTTCAATGTACAAGTAGATGGTTGATATGTTAAACGTATTCAATTCTACAAGTATCTATAAGTCTATATAAGTGTCCATTTTGTAAGCGCAAGTCTCATCAGAGAAAGCAAATATTTCACAAAGCTCAGTAGATGTTTGATATACTTTTCCATCCAGTATGTTGCTGAGAAGGCAAATAATACATCACCGGTGCGAGAGGATGAGGCAATCAACAAAAACGAGTCTTCAAACTAAACCAGGAATTTCCCAGGAATAAAATGTCTCCACATTCTGCTGGTTAACTGCCAAGTTTGGGATCACAAAGGCATGATCCCAACATCTGCGGCATGCTTTTTTGCCATCATCAATGCCCGCCAAAAAAGCCGAGGAAAAGCAGAACACATACACACACTTTTTGTGGGTGGCCTCACCACAACAACCATCGGGGCACATTCATTCCCATGCCGAGTCGCCGATGGTAACAAGGCCTGCAATTCCCTGGGGTTCAGTCCGGTTCGGGCGATGCCACGCTTGCTGCTACCTGAATTTGTGATTCCACCAAAATTTCCCACACCAAAAAATACTACTAAAAAGGGCAGTATTTGAGTGTAGGAAACTCCATTTTTTGGGGGGGTGGGGTGGGGGGGGCATCCCAATGATGAGATGAAGCCTGTTTAGGGACTTGGCTGAGATAGTTCAACCTACGCCAAGTGACAAAGTGATACTTCCTTTCATAGAGGGTTCCTTGAACAAGCTCAACCACATTTACCATGAAATCACCACTGACTTGACATGGTCAACATAACCCCCCCTCCCAACATACTCCCCGCAGAAATAAGGGTTTAAGAAGGCCTTGTCAAGGGAAACCAATGGTTGATAAGCCCTTAATAAGGGCTTCTTTCTGGGGGGTTCGTTAGGGGGGCGTTGGGTGACCAGTCATAATCATAGAAGCATTGGCCCCCAAATCCCCCCTTCAAACCCCAGGCGTCTGGAACAAAGGTCATGCCAGCTAAATCACGTGACTTGACCCAAAAGATGTTCGGTTCAGTTTCAAAAAGTTCAAGCTACCCAAGACCAAGTCCAGCTTAGCCAAAGCAAGAATCAGCAAACAGCATCTGGATCCTTGAGACATGACTGACATCATTTTCTGACGACGAACCGGAAGATGTGAACCTGTGAGCCGCAAAATGCTGCAGTCAAATGGTGGAAATTCTATGAATTCTACTGTACTGGCATAAATCAATGGCCAAGTGGCCCATACACCCTCCTAGATCAAGGTCTCTGTGAGCTATTCCTTCACCTGGAAGCAACTTTACCTGTGACCTTTTTTCATCTATTCCAACATCTATTCCATCTTTAGAAAGACATATTTGACTTTCAACTGGAGCAACAACAAAACCATCTTCCATGCTAATTTAATTCATTTTCCATTTTTTGGCAAACATCTATATATATATATATATACCAACTCACCTGTCAATTCGCGTTAGTTTTTTATCTTTACCAATTTCTCCCTCGGACCCACCCATCCCAACCTATAAGGATCACGAGGCGCAGGACTAGCCTTGGCATAGCCTCAAAGCTCGGATAACAGGGAGTAAACCCCTGAAAAATGTGGGAGATGATCCTTTCTTTTTGGAAATTGGTTGTTTTTTTCTTTCAGGTGCTATGTTAGTTTCAGGGAGGGTACAAAAATACTCCCTTCTTGGGTATTGTTGCAGTATATGTAAAGAATTGTGGGTACTATTAAGATATAAACCCTTCAGATTTTAACAAACCGTTGTGACAGTGGTTGTTTTAAAAGTTTTTTAATAACAAATCTGCTGCTGTGTAGTACAAGTTGGAAAAAATGAAGCTAAACATCGAAACAACGAATTACCCAATGCCTTTGCAACTTTTGGGGTAGGTCCGATCCATGCATCTTTGTTGGTTCATGTCCCTTCTCATCATCAAGTCAACCAAAGCGCAGCACCATTCAACTCGGTGTGGTGCTGTTCTACTTGAAATGTGGTCGGAAGATATTGGAAGAACTACATCATCGAAACTCAGGATGCATGTACTGTGTACAAGATAATAGTATCACAGTTCATTTGTCAAGATCACTCGGCCCATACCACATGCACATGAATCTATAAGAAGTTGGAACATGATATGTTTGATATTTCATGAACTCGACCAGCACAAACCCTGTTGCCCTCATGTTTTTTGTGTCATGTTCATGTTCTCATCTTCGATTCAAATGCTTTAATGCGAACTTCAGATATCACATAATTCAAACATCGATATACACAGTACACATATATAACATATTCACACAAAAATAGATGTTCCATCTCACCAATCTCACCGAACTCTCCACCACTTCAGTCGTTTCCCGTCTTTTAATTTTCACGCCCCCAGACGGGCAAAGACAATGTCGAGGCCTGCAGCTTTGTCCATTGAATGCCATTGAAAAATTGATGAGCAAGATGATTCTGCTATGAATGGGTGTTTCCTTAAATGGTGGTACCCCCATTTCACACCACAAAATGATCATTTTTAGTAGGAAAACCCATGGTTGTTGGGTACCAGCATTTTAGGAAACATCCGAATGTTTTCAATCAAAATTATGAAATACAATTGTTCTACGATCATATGAATCATATATGTATTATATCTTTTTATACGTATATTTATCTAAATAGTATATTTCAACACATGTATATATTCATGTCTACATTTATCAATCGTATCTTTAAATCTATACAAAATACAAGGTGGCTTTACACGCGTTTTTAGACATCATTGTAAAAATCTACATGAAACTGTATATATACTGGTCATAATGTATACACTATGAAGGACTATGAAACTATGCCTCAGCAAAAATATCAAGAACGGCAGGCCTTCATTCGGATTTTTCATGCCCAGGTGATCTGTAGTTCCCATATACTGACTGCACCCTTGGATTTCTTGTTGGCTTTTAAATGTATCACTGTGTCGCTCAGCAACATTGCAATAATTCCATTTCCGGCACGGCACCATTAAAGCTTGGGAATTCGCAAACTTTTCTGTGGATCATTTGTCGAATTGGTGTGCAAGTTTGCTTCGCTGGGAAACATTTCTGCCATCTGCATTCCACCACGGCTGTGCCATCGACATTGCCTCGCTGACAACTTCTCAGCAATGCCTCATGACCGGTGGTGCTTCACTTGCTGCAATCTTAGCACCGCTTGTGACTGCGATGACATCTTATTTCCCAAACACATGTGTCACAATTGGAAGTCTTCTGAGATCCCCACAGAGACCTCTCTCTCCCGAAGAATTTGTGCGGCACACCTCACTGAAGAACAGTGTCGCAAAGCCTTACTACTATGCCAGTGAGAGGAGCTTTGGAACTGGAGTTGTTGCTCGAAGTGCAGATGGCAAATTGGCGGATTTAAATCCAATCTGGCGAGTTTGAATGCTGAAAAAGAATCGTGAATCTATTGTGAACGTTGGCGCCACCCGGTGCAGAAATAAAAAATCACCCGGCAAAAAACTCACGATCACATCTTGGATGCTTTCTTGCAGCCCAGTCTTGATGCAATCTATATAAAATATTATAAAATGAAAAATAAGTTCATCCAAACTGGTGTGCATGATGCATACATACATATACACATATATATAAACATATATATATATACATACATACATACATACATACATACATACATACATGTATATATATACATCTCTTTGAGAGAGGTGTTTGGGGCAGGCTCAACTCAGAAAGTCGCCAACTCTTCGAATCTTCCCAGGGTCACCGTGCAAGACGTCGTGCTCGCTGATTCCAAGGGCTTCGGCCAAAGGCACCAGTGCCCATTGGCAGAACCTCAAAGGCTCTCATGTTGCCAAGCCGCTTAAAAAAGTATAGCAAGATATGCATTAATCTGTGCACTTAGGGAAGTTCTTCCACGAAATATATGGACTTTTTTTTATCTACGTAAGAATGAAATAGCAAGATCTACATCTGGTCAAAGTAGAAAACTTCGCTTTAAGATGCTTTTAAAGTCACTGAGCAATACTTGCTCAATCTTCTTGAGGTGTGAAAAGATCACAACAAAAACTTCTACCGCATCTCTGCGAGAAGCCAATTCAGAATGCCAGCATCAGTATCCGCATCTTCGACATCATCGACACCTGGAGCCGAGCCGCCGAGCCGATGCTGCAGTGGAAAAACCCATTGGACAAACTGGAGTTTCAACCTCTATACATTTCAAGTCAACAAGTCTTCTGCACCCCTGAGTGATGAATCAAGGAGACACTCCCAGGAAAGTAGCTGGCATGCCGGGCTTTTTTTGGGGCTGCAATCAAGATGAATGACGAATAAGCCCTTTGCCTAGCTGTTGGTTCAAACATCTCAGCCATGAGTTAACAAGCTGAAGTCCTAGATCTGAATCCCGCAATTAAACCAGGGCAATCGACGTGGAAAAGGTCCTCCTCAAACCCTGGTTTTATTTACTCAGGCAAACCTAACAAAAAAACCATGCGCGAGAATCTGCTGAAACAGCTGTTTCATTCCCTCCATAACGTCTCCGCCCAAAATGAATCTCCACCACCATGTCGTTTTAGTTTCCGAGCTCCTATTTACCATATACAAAAAAAACAACAAAAACATATATTTTTGTAGACGCAGTAGTAGTAGCAATGCATCGCTTCTGGGTACCTTCACCACACTTCCCCGGTGGTTCAGGTGCGCCAACCTGCAGACAAACACTGCTGCCCTACGATGGCCAGAGCCCTGCGGCAAACAGGGGACGGATTTCTACGTGAATTGAAATGCATGCTATGTATCAGAGAAAAGGTGGAAGAAGCAGATGTAGGATCAATTCCAATTATGAATATTATATATATATATATAAATATAAAGTTAATGATGCACGAATATATGATCTCCAAAACTCATGGAAGTAGAACATGGGTCCCAAAACAACGTATTTCCTTTACAAAAGGCTCGTTTTTCGCGTTTTCACCACACGCCGTTGGAATATGTAAAACTTCGATTCCGGTGACGTTGGAAAGCCTGACAAAGCTGTCCTGCGTCATGTGCACCTGCAAAATGCGAGAGGTATAAGCTATGGAGATCTTCAGTTTATATCGCAAAAAGGACCAATTAGATAATTAGTATTGTCATCCATTGTCCCTGCATAGGGGACTGATTGAAAACATGTTCAATCAAAACTCGGACAATATGTCCATCAAAGCATATCAAAATCATCACTCGTCGTTCATTCATGTTCGTAAAAAAATGAGACAACGCCCTGAACCCATTGCAGCGTCAATTCAAGACGATTTGCCATGCTGAGCCTCTCAAAGGAGGCTTATAGGTATGTTACTGCTACATCACATGTTCAACTTTTATAATTTTATATCATTACCTATTGCAGGGTGTTTTCTTTTGATTGTATCATTATCTATTTTCATTCTATGTCATATATTTATTTGTTGGTTGTGTTTTCTTTTCTGTCCTTTTTGTCCAGGGGAAAATTCCAAACAGGCACAAGGCCCAAGGCGTGGACCTCTTGCTGCCGCATGGCTTGGATATACAAAAGATCTGCTTGTGCCCGGGTCCTCGGAGGCCACGGGGGTGACATGGGAGCCATGGGATCCTGGATCCCAAAGCTTCAGGGTGTTGATGGACACAAGACTTGGACAGTGCAAATGTTGTTCAACAAATGGGGTCAAACAAGGGGCACCTTGATAGATATGATTACTGCGGAAATTTTGAAGTCCATGAGTAAGGTAGAAGAACTCAGAATAACATTGATACACAAATTTGATAAATCTATAAAAACCCTACAACTTCAGTATATATACATTAAACAATAATTAACACCACTATACACTACTACATGTTCCGGCCGATTCTGAGTCAAGCACAGCACTGGTTGTAGGCACAATCTCAGCGGCAACCTGCAGCCAAAGACTGATTGATCTGATGGAATACGATTGATGGCACGGATGGTTCATACTAAGCCTGTCGACTCTTTCCAGTGCATGAACATGACCCCAAAAAGATGCTTCTCTTCTCATTGAAATCCATTCAAATCCAATGATATATAGTTATATATATTATATATATAGAGTATCAATTCTGATCAAATATAATGATAGACTTGAATGCAATGAATTTGACCCTCAATCCTGACTCTTTGCAACCCAGATTCTTCCCATTTTCAGCTGCCGCCGCTTCCGCACTGGTTCCAAAACCAGCGGTGAAGCTGCCACTAAGCCGACGGCTCATCTGGCCATACTGGTTGGTGGTTGAACCAACCCCCTTGAGAAATATGAGTCAAAATGGATTTTCTTCCCTAAATTTTCGGGGTGAACATAAAAAATAGTTGAGTTGCCACCACCTAGTATAAAATCGCATAAACATGGATAAGTGAAAATGGGTCTGGTCCAATATTACCTTTTGAAATACATAGCCATGGATTCCACTTCCATGATTGTGGGAAAAAAGAGTGCCTCTACCATGGACATCGAATCTATATAAACGCTGAATTTCTACAAAAAGTATGAATATCTCCACACTAAAGCAATCCTATAAAACTCAGCGATAATCGAAACAAATCAACCGACATCCAATCAACATATTGCTTGAAGCATTTCCCCATCTGAATCTACATCTATCATTTTACTCATCCTTACTCCACCTTTCCAGCAACATGGGGAATTGCGAACCTGGCGAGGGCCTCGGGTTACTGAAGAGCTGCGAGTACGAGCCTTAGAGGGGTGGATCTACCAAAAATGTACCTGGGTCGCAACAGGTCATTTTACTAACTACAGCCCACTTATGCATGAGTTGTACCTTCTGATTTGTTGGCTACCAACCAATTGTGCTGGATATCCCAGCCAAAAATTCCGATGAACAATTTGGTTTAGATTTCTCAAAAAGGCTTTTGCTTGGAGTAACTACACGGAAATGACATGAGATTTCCATGAGTTTCACTAGGGGTTTTCATGACCACTGCCAAAATTATGGGATTTAAATAATTATCAAATAACATCAAATAACTGCTTCGATGCTGGAAAGTATACAAATGACTGATGAATGAACCAACGGCAGTACTTTCTGCTTTGCATGTTATGAATCTGCGGATGCAGTCTTGATGTGTATGTCCTGAGACTGAAGGCAAGCAGGGTGGTACTGATTACACTTTATATGGTGTTGGTAACTTTGGTGCTTGGTGATGTGCTCACTCCACCCGATTTTGCTTAGAGGTGAAAATCTCGGGCCCCAGTTGATTCCACCGGCCGGCTGCCCGGGCCACCACTAAGCCGGCGGGGCTTTTACCTTGGATCTACCCCCCCGGGAAACAACCAAGAAAGGTTTAGGCCTCGGGATTCCCCGGGCCTCGGCCTCAAAAATGTAATAATCCTGGTGGTGAATTTGAATTTTTTTCAGTAGATCCAAAAAATACCACCAAACAAATATAAATCATCCCACATCCAAACGGATGTTTCCTCAATTCCTTGAGGTTCTGATGGAAAAACACTCTCTTTTGAACTTATACTCCATGGCAAATGGTGAAAAAATCAACCTGGTTAGGATCCCCCAAAGCTCCAAAATTTAGATAGTTTTTGTTGGTGAAAAATTTACCGCGGCATAGAAGTTGATAGAAAATAGCAGGCTTAACCTATATAGAATCATCCGACCTTTCTGAGAGTTCTGTTCGGGTTTGAAAAGTCGGGCAACTTTTTTCAAACATGCCTTAAAAAAACGACGTTGTTTTGAGGTGCCATCAATCAGTGGACGTGGATATGAAATCCAAGAATAGCTTTGGGCACATTTTGGTACAGGATCTGAATATGCTTTTCCCGGAAGATTCGTCCTACATCCCCGATGTGAATTTGATAGTGAATTCTATTGCCGATCAATCAACACTTGATCAAACGATTTACTTGAGAATAGGTACTTCTCAGCGAGAAGCTGCTAAGCTGGGCGGCTACAGCAGGGCTTCTGGTAATGAGAGCCCTGTCTGCCCGTGACCCAAAAAAATCAGGTGCCAGATTTCGTTGTGTGTGTGTGCCACTATTCCACACGCTTTCTTGAATCGCATTGTGTGAAGTGACCTCACTTTTGTGTCAAAGAACAACCACGAGAGACTTCGACCAACACGGATGTACCATGGTTTTGGAAACTCATTGCCACAGCTGGGTCTCCCTGACGGTCGATGCCGGCGTCTGAAGAGGAGGAAGGACCCCTGGTATAACGATGGCAGAAATCTCGCTCTATGTGTTCTCAAGCACCATTTGAGGGATATCGAGGGTTGGCCCACAGTCGTTGCTTGTTTTAAAAAAAAACGCAGTGACTTTGTGCTAAGAATGAAGGTCTGACGGTTCTGCATGTCACAATACAATCGTATAGATACATATGCCAGTAAACGTGACAAATTTACATGTTGAGCATCAATGAATAGCGATTGGCTAAGCGTGCCTACAAGACACTCCCGAGAGGGGGACGAAACGTTTATGTATGACCCGACGAGGCATCCCTTGGTTTGGAGTCGCTACATTGCTACATCAATAATTACTGCTGATGATTGACTAGGTCGAAACATTCCATTTCAAGTCTACTTCAAAAAAATTCAAAAAACATCAACCACATAAGATAAAATACTAAAAAAATCATGGAATAAAATCTCCTCTCTTAGCATCCAACTTTTCCCGCGTCGAAATATCATTGTCGCACACGATTCTTGAGCAAATCGCGCAATGACAACTCAATAAATCAAAAGGTGCTTTTATTATTTTGTTATTGGACGAATATACCTGGATTCATAAGGATATTCATGATAAATAAGTGGTAATATTCTAGTACTTTAGATCTATTCTATTTAGAATAATGATTCTCAGGGAAATCCCATGAATTCATTGCGCAGGACGGACGGACTTTTCCCTCAGTCACCACCTCTGAGCCAGCGCTTCTCCGGCTTCACCTGAATTTCTTTGGAATAAGGGTTTTCCCCCAATAATGGATGGTGAAAATAGTGGAAAACCCGATTTTTTTAATGGATGATTTGGGGGATACAAAACCATGGATTTTTGGAAACACCAAAAAAGCATCATAGTGGCAACATGAATTGTGATGTAATTTGGATCAATATGATGCAATATGGTATTTTTTGGCAGAACAGGATGTTGATGTAAGACGAAAATAATCTGACAATGTAATGTGACAGTCATTCATAAAAACCCTTTGAAAGTTATCATAACCAAAGATCAAAATAGATTTGCAACTGCATCTTCCTCTTGCATGTAGCCTTAGCCTTAGCCGTCTTCAGCAACACCATGTGCATTTTGAACGGCGCTGCCAAGTGGAACTTAAAGACCCGGGTGATGATTGAGTCATGACCACCTGGATCACCCCCATAAACCGAGGTGCTGCTGCAGCTTAAAATGCTGCAGTCTCTCAAGAAGCAACGAAACCTGAACAACCGCGGGGTTGGTAAACCGACGTGGAATCTTTTCGTCAGATGGGAACGGGATGGAACGGGTAAAGTGTAGGTTGATTATGGTTGATTGATAGATATCCCGCACTGAAAAATGTGGTAAAATATGAGTGATCACACTTTGTGGATGGGAGAAGCAAGCCAAGAAAGGCACATTTCGACTGCGACCTGTCTTGAACAATGTGTAAGTAAAAACTATGGTGTTCACCCGACTGTCAACAAAGCTGACTCGCGAGATACCATGCAATAACTTGGCCTGGTGCTGCTAAGCCCTGTTCCAGATGTGCAGTCCCCACTGGCCTGCGATAGGTTTCTATAGCTCAAGTAGACCAAGCAAATTCTGCAGGTATGAAGATGCAGAAACAATTCTGGATCCTTATCATTCTTCAGTATGGATAGTTGTTGAACATCGTAACATCATCCTTGAAACAAAACAAAGGCGGGCTCAGAGCAAAGTATTACCAGCACCATGAATTTGCAAGGCATCCACCTCCCTCAACACTTTTAGCTGCATATTGGCAAACCACAATTAACATTTCTGTCCGTAAAATGCTCATGTTCCCCGTGTTCAATAGTAAATTCACATCTTCTTTCATGGTCCAAGTTCCAGAGATGACTAAGCCAAGCATCTCCCCCTTCCAAGTGACTGTTGACAAAATATGAAAAATATAACGTTTGGAACTCGTGGTGTGGCTGTTTTTGATTGTAATGCAGCCCAAAGACATAGTGAAGGAACACCCGACCTGGCGAATATCGGCGGCCCGTGCTGGGCCTAGGATCTTTTGGAGAACAAAATATGGAAACGGTTTATAAAAATCCCTGTCTCAAAAGATTACACCCTCCAAAAAAGAAACCATAGAACTTGAAAACAACCCACTTCGAAAAGGAGAAACATCTACAAAAAACCACCAATTTTGGGGTTCAAAATGTTAGCTTTCGGGCCTGTAGATGCACCCGTTTCAAGGAGAGCAATGCATGGCACCGGAACTGGACATGTCCGGACGTTCAAATGAGTCATGCGGGATCTGCAAGTGTAAAACACGAATTGTCGTCAAACACACCAACAAATATCCTGAGCTAAACAGAGTCTTCAGGGTTTTTCCCCTGGTGGTTTGGTGATGAGTTCACCTGTTTCGTACCACGAGGGTTCCAACCCGGACCTGCCAAAACAGCGAGATGAGGTGCAAAGCGAATAGGTTCCTGAAAGGCGGAGCACTTTCTGATTCGCCCACCGGGAAACAGTCCAACAGACATCCGGACATCCGGACATCGGAGGAAGAATGATGAATCAAGGTATCTGGTAAAATGTCTACAATGTTTTGAAGAATTGATTTCAATCAAAGATCTGACAATCCCATAGGATCCATGTATGGTATATTTACCTATACATTTACAATAACTTGTAGCCAAATGTAGGTAAATATATTGTAAATATAGCATGCATGGCGAATGTTGTAATCGTGGTTGAGAGCTTCAAAACTTCAATATGCTTTAAGACTGCAGTTTCCGCAACTGAAAACACATTATGCAGCAGCACATTGTATTGAAGAACAAAGAGCTGATCAAAAGAATTGCGCAAGCCAAGAACAAAATACCTGAGCCTGTTTCCTGTCATATCCGAGACTCTTTCCAGTGATCTTGAGTGTACTTACACTAGCTGCAAATGCACATCGGAAATACTTACGATTCATGGAAATATATACATCTTTCATCCTGCCAAGCTGGCCTCTTTGCCATCTTCGTTGATGAGGCTCCGCCTTAGGATGATCAGTTGTTTCGTTTCAAGGGCAGTCACAAGGATCCTTAAATAACCAACCAGCAGTTCAGGATGAACTCAGTTGCTCAGTTGATCATGTACATATTCCCAGTCGTGTATCTTCAGAGGCTACCATCCCTTTAAGCACTACAGTTTCATCAATGAAGTTGCGCAACCACGACCTTAAACTAAACCTTGGGGGCCCTTGCCTTGGGTGTGGGAAGATGTGCCCAGTGCACATCTAACCCCGCTGTTCCCTATTCTCTACGTATGCGACACAAGCGTCTCTAATGTGGAAAAGTTGTATGGTTGGGAGCCTGATAGTTCGAAATCGATCTCCAAGAACAGGGTGAAATTTATACCAGCTACTATTTGTGATTTCTGCATTTTCCCCAACATTATGTCTCTGTTAACCTTGTCTATCCCTTAATCTGTTGACTCTCTCCTGTTAACCTATAGTGGCACCTGGCGTCTGGATGTGCCAGAATAGGTTCGGCCTCACCGAAACCAAGGTCAGGCATTGTCTCATAAACATGAAGGGATGCTTGGTGTAATCCTGAAGGGATGCTTGATTGCTTGTCAAGACATGAAACCTGCAACTTCATATAGATTACAACCTGTCATAGCTAGAAAACATGCTACAGGTATATCACAAAAATAAAAAAAACATGCCCATCTGCAAAAACTTGGATTCATCTTACCAAACTTAAATCGCCAAAATTAACTCTTTCCCCTTTCCCCCCCAAAAATAACTCCTGACTTCACATCACCCCATCACCCTACCTCGGGCTCTGTCTTCTCATCTCGCCGAGAACCTGACGGTTCCATGACAAACAGCTTCTGTGTAGCTGGTGGCTGCCCCGAAAAACATCTCAAACCTCGCTATTCAATTTAAGCCTGGGAGGCAGGGGTTCTAATACCTGTGACTGCACCAAAAAAACGGGAAAGAGTCATGAATCTTGTGCAAATAGTGGCAGGGAAAGAGGTTGTATCTGCCTGTGTCGCACCGGCCCCCGAGGAATCAAAATGATCACATAAATGCCTCTGCTGCTCGAAGATGCCCTGGCACAGTCAGAACATATTGATTTGAGATGAACCCTCAAGCCCGCATCGGGTCGTCGTGTTGGGCATGTTGCAAGGAAGAATTGGAGGTGCTTCTGCTTGCTTGAGCCTTCTTCCACACATATACAGACCACTTGCATGTTGCAATTGCACTTGCAACAGGTCCACACAAAGTATCAAAACACTTACTTTCAATAACATCTCAGTAACATTCAAATTGATTTCATAGTTAGGATGTTTTTGCATGTTGTACTGTAGTTGCATCATCTTGCACCCAGCCATACACGACATCGCACCTGGCGTCCTTGGAAGATTGAGCTGCCTCACCTGTATGCCCATTGTCCGTGCGAAAAGGTCATGATAAAATAGAGATCCGCAAATCCATAGGAATTTCGTGAAGTTCAAGACTTCAATCAAATTTTGCCAAGCACCTGGTCTATGACTAAACACCACGAATGGTCAAAACGAGATGGGTTGCCTAGAACATCTCTTGGAGAATGCCTTCAATTTTGATGTCCTATCGCACTTATCATCTTGTCCCAAGGTGCGCTCAAGATCTACTGACTTCCACATGGAAGAAAAAAGGCAGCACGACAATCGGATTTGTCTTTGCCAAGGTTGTGCCGGAACACTCAGGCCTTTCTCATCAGGATATCCAGCATTGGTCCTCAAGTCAGAATGAGATGCACACTGATTTGTACCCACCCCCGCTACTCAAAAGACAAACGGCTGAAAAGCAAAGTGATAGAGGTGGATGAAAGATAGTTTTCCTTTTTCAAAGTTGTGATTCTCAAGTTTCAGCCGTTTCTTTTTGGGCCGGTAAAATTTTTCTACCGGAATTTGGTGAACTGGAAATGACCTTCCTGAATTTGCAAGATATTCACCAAACTGAAAGAGATGCATTTGCGATAAATTCCCCTTGACCAAACTAACCACTACCTTTTCCCCCTGAGCTCGGTATAGACATGAAAATTCCAGATTGATGTGTTGCATCATGGGCCAATGAATCTGCAGCTCAGCTCTGCCGGCTTTTTTTCAAGTTGCGGAGTCGCGAGGTAGCGGTCGATTGCATATCCCAACGAAATCACTCAGCAAATGCTATCTTCTTTTCTTTCAACCTGGTAACCCTGGTCATCCCTACCGCAAATGTCACGCTCTGGTCTCATCTTGGCCTTTTCCTTTCTTACCATGGTTTTGGTGGCTTCCATGTCTTCGTAAGCTATCTGAAGTTGGCCACCCTCACTGGAAGGATAGTGGATGCCATCACCTGTGGGAGGATTCACTGGAAGTAACCAAAGTAGCATCTGATCTCCCAAAGAAGCCTTGATGTTGCTATAAACTCCCAGGTCATATAACCCTGGAGTTGCTTTATACTCAGCATCAGGTTTAGGATCATTCTGCTCCCAAAATTCGATGTTGCTCATGGCATTGGTCAGGAGGTAAGTGTGGTAACCAAAGCCTAAGGAAACCAACGAAGCCATCAAGATCCCCACGGTCTCTGCCACAAAAATCACACAGCGAGTTAAGAAAGGAGTAGGGATCTCAATAACTCGCCGCACTGTCTCTGACATAGTGATCACAATGAAGAGAACAGTCATCAAACTGTAGAGGAGCAACAAGTAGAAATACTTGTAGTTGAAGAAGCCCACACAATTGTACATCCATGGGCAATGATGATCCATCTTCAGGATGCATCGTTTGCAAGTTCGGCAATGGTGAGTTCTATCAGGCTTGTACTTGCTACACCACTTGCAATATCGCCTGTCTCCGCTCCTCTTCTTTTCTTTGATGAAACTTGGAAAGCTTGGCAAATAGCTCAAGATGTCCTCCGCTTGGTATTCCCAGCTCCCTCGAGATGGAATGGTTCCAGGACTTGTGCACATGGCACGGGCGTAGCAAATGAACAACATAGCAGTAAGGCAATTCACTGTTGTCATCTCCCAGTAACCCCTTGACCTCACTTCCATATTGACCAAGTCTGTCTCCACATCTAGCTGCATCCGAGGAATGCAATGCTGAAAGACATAGGTCAAGTAGAGGAACAGAATGGTGCCCCACATGTAGAGAACTGGCAACCATTTCCAAAAATCATTACGTGGTGGTAGCTCATGCATCGAAGATGCATGGCTCTCCATTCTGCGATCTCACTCGCAGATTGAGATGAGATCCACCGACCGGCGCTTCATTCAACTGTCTCGGGACTGTGTACGCCCCGATGCAGCTTGAGCCATCGAAGATATAGGTCAATTCATCTATGCAAATCATGCTCAAAGATGCTCAAAGCATGTTCAAAACGTTAACCCAAACAATCCAGAATTGGTTAGACAGACTCTGAAAGTGTCAACGATTCAAAGAGCTCCGAAAAAGATACCATCCTGGTATGAAAGACTTTCGAAGAGGTGAAGCAAATCCATGGTCGCTAGGATTTTTGCAAACATGAAGGCAACAGTCCTCTGCTCGTCTGCCACAGTGCACATCTGCAACTCGTCATCGGATCCGCTGATGCGATTCTCCAACTCATTGCACAGGGGTGACATGGGAGGCTCCTACAGCATATGCATTCCCACCGCATGGTGGCCCGTTGAACAGCTCAGAATTTCTTCCCAGTGGCAAATGATTCAAACTTCTTGCAACATATCATCAGCCATATTCTTCTACTTTTTCGCATCTTCTACTCACCTTGGCTATGGGCTGCAACTACTGCATTTGCAAACCCGTCTCCGTCCTCCTGCTTTGGCATCGGAAACGGTGTGGCAGACATGACTTCGGGCGTCCCGGAAGGCTTCGGTGATGGCCTTCCGACAAATGCTTCAGCCGATGGAGTAATGGGATATAGACATAGACTATACCTGTTGGCTGGTTCATTGCATTTCAGCCGAAAAATGCCAAAAGTATCAGTGCCTTTGATTGAATTGCTAGTCAGCTACTGGTAGAGAATTATGTTCTGTTCAGGTCGGTAGTTGATACATGGGTATAAAATGGTATAAACGGCACAAAACACATAGGCCGCGGTGTTCTTCAATTCAGCATTGAGCTTCACATTTCAGGGGGGGAGACACCCCAAGTAGCTGAAATCCCAAAATGATGCTGCAAGGTTTGACTTCCAAAGCTGTTCATGCAAACACTTCGAACTTGCCAACCATGTGATTCAAACACAGGCTGCACGCTGGCAGGACAAAAAGAATCGCAGCTGGTGGGGAAACACTAGATGTGTTGTTGTGGTCATGACCTTTTGACGGCAATCATTAGCATTCAGAAACTACTGGCAGGCCGATACCTAATCACTCCTGACAAATCCTCTAGAAGTCTTAGATGGAGGGAAACCACCCATCCTTTCCCATTGTTATTTCATCCAGGTCTCAAGGTTAAAATCCCGAAAACTAACAGCTCTCACTTTTTCCTCATCGGATTCTCAGTGCCTTTCAAGGTGCGGTGCATACAGTATAGGCTTTTAAAGGAGTGCCTAATAAGGTACAGAAATAACTCTCCCTTCACCATTGCAAGGGGAATTCATAATCCCATGATCAAGTCTGGTCAGTAATTTGGTTTCAAACATCTCCCAACATTAAGCTTGAAACCATCAGGCAGCATCTGTTCTGCGCAAGCACAAGACAAGTTTCCACCCACCTCCGTTGCTTGGTATCCACTGGTGAGGCTGGAGATGATGCCTGCATGTTGTGTCAGGGTTGACACGCATCATGTCTATGATGTTTGAAGTGAAATGATAGAACATATATATATATATTATATAGATAGGAATTACAAAAAACAAAACGCTTAAACCGTTAAACCCCCATGTTTTCCAGGGAGGGAACTTCCAGGTTGAAAAGACGTGGAATTTAGCCGGAAAATCAAATCTAAATCACCAAATGATAATATATATCTAAATATAAATACAACTATAAATATATATATATAATTATATATATAATATTTTTTGGTGCACACAATTCCATTCATGTCATCGGTGGTACTAACCGTTCTGTACACCGCAGACTTAACTAACGTCCTGATTCAAAGATGATGCTGGTGAATGAATGGGAGATTGGTTGAGGGAACTAGAGGAAACGGATATTAAACTAGAAAAATGCTCAACTGGAGTAACAGGGACCTGACGTGAAACGTGGCTTGCTTGGTAACGTTGTATTCAAATATGAAGGTACATGTCATGAGTCAGTATGGAAAGTCAACAGGGAAAGGTCATACTGAAAGTCCCCAGAGTCCAAAGAGTGAAATCCGTAGGGGTTTCACCATCCAGGATCCAACTGCAATTAAGGTAGTTGGCGAGCCAAAGCGTGCCATAGAGTCATAGAGCCTATACAATTTAAGCAAAATAGGATAACGTTGGCTTAACCCGCAACCCAAGAGCAATCCCAAAAATGTGCTGTGCAGTTTCATTGCAAACAAAAAGGGCAAATGGGTGCCTCAGTAAGGTTGGAGTTATAAAGCCGGGCGTGATCAAACGCACCAGTCAAAAAATAGCGAATCATTCAAACTGTTGGAAATTACACCACCTGAAACAAACATAGCTCCTGAAATTGCATTTCCGAAAGGAAAGCATATAGTCTTTCAACCATCCATGTTCAGGTGCTATGTTAGCTTCAGGGACGCAATATATATCTTCAAACTATTCGATGTTACATCTTGGGACTTCAGAAAACTCGGGTTGTCGGCTGTGAAATTAAATTGCCTCTTTCCGGCCACATGCTCAAACTTCAGCGAGAAGGTAATATTCAGCTCACAGCGATCTACAACATGTACATATATATATATGTATAATGTATATGCAGATGTGTGTGTGTGTATGTTTTCTCCTCCCTGGAAAATCTGTACCTGAATTGATACAAAATTACTGACAGTATCTGGCGCTGGTCTGTGTAGACCTGTGGTTGCTCTTGTCAGACCTGAATTGCTGAAACATGTGCCCCAGCCAACTTGGATCATCTCAAACGTTGAGGTTTTTCAGAAAATTCAAGCTGGTTTCATTATTTGTCAAATTGGATCATGTCCCCAAGGATCGGGGTGAAAATATAAAAATTAACACCACCACCGAAACGAATATCTCTGTGGAGGCCACCACCACCAGCTCCAAACGGACCCCATTTTGGACAGCCTCTGATGCTCTGCTGGCACCCGAGCGACGTCGCTTCAAGAGTTCACGCCTCGGAGTCCGGCACTTCTCAAGGGCGATGGGCCAACCACTCAAATATATTCAAATTGAAGGAGTTAAACAAGTTCTAACTACTCCTTTATGGGTGGATGGAGATAATAGACGATCCATTGAAAATCATTCAAATACATCCAGCAAAAAAGACAAATCGCTATATATTGTCCTGTATCAGCAGATTACGAAGAGATGACAGGAAGGTTCGAGGAAATTCATGACATGTATGCATGGCCTATAATGGCCTTCAAAAACCTTGAACATGAAAATACATGAAACAAGTCTGACAAGACCTTTGAAACATATCCAACAATTGACTAGGAACTGAGTTGTTCATTCGAGTCCCTACCTTTCAATACCTTTTCATGCAGTGTCCAAAAAGTTGACTTCTCTCTCTCTCTCTCTCTCTCTCTAGCGCCATCAGAAGAAAGTTGACTTCAATCAACTAGATTTCCAAAGCACAATGATTGCAGAAATCTTTGGCAGCAAGTAATGCTTAACAAACTGAGAGCCGTGTGAAAATCAAACAAACAAAGTGTTCAATGTTTGAATTTCAAGTGAATGAGTCGGGCAGTTTCTTTCGAATCTTTCCCGGGCAGTTTCGTGGACTCAACTGGGTGAATCGAGCTGTTGAATCTGAGCTTGACCTTAGCTTCAGGGAACTCATCTTCCCAACTGCCTTTAGATGGGATATGTAGGGTAATCAATCAACAACAGCTTAGCAGCTTAGCATTGATTCACGACTTTCTGTACTCTTGAATCCCTTCCGTTCATGAAACAAGCCATTCTACTTCCACCATCTTAGACAACCAATGACTCTATAGCTTGTGACAAAATGGAACGAATGTGAGAAAAACGTCGAGAAGCATCTCTGACACAAGGCAATTTTTATCATGCGTGTCGCATCATCTTTGCCTTTGGGCCCCTCTAGTATTCGGGCCGATCGGTTTCGTTGTCTGAATTGCTGGGATCGGTTTCTACCCAGCACAAACTAGCCATGTGAAAAGGTGTGAAACTTCGAAATTCGGAGAAGGATTTGTGGCACAGCATCTCCAAGGCACTGTCATCTTCCGCCAGGGGCGGCCGGTGGGGATGGGGATAACTGTGAAAATGCGAACAAAGCAGGAATCTGGTCCGTGACGTTTGGGTTTTTAAAGGTCATGAATGAAAGACAAAACAACCCCAATGAACCGTCTTTGTTTCTGAAAATAAAAATCTCAAAGCATATATCGATGTCAAAGTGGAACAGCAGATTTCCCAAATTCAAGGCAACCAGGTATTTGCAAACAAACGGCTGGTTTTTTTATCATAGAAAGATCAACAAACAAAACACATGCAAACAAATACATATGGGTGTTTCCAAAAATAGGGGTATCCCCAAAATGGATGGTTTATAATGGAACACCTTATTAAAATGGATGATTTGGGGGGGGGACCACCCCTATTTTTGGAAACACCCACATGGGAGCATCATTGGCAACTTTGACCAGAGATTTGACCATCGCGGGACCTCTCAGTCAAGGTCATAGGACACCAGGGTGTGAGGTTGCGAATCTTCATCCAACATATGCAACAATCGTGGATCATTGACCTGGGAAGGCAACTAACCAAACCCCGCGTCATGGAAAGAAGATGCATGACAGCAACCTGTTTTTTTGTGAAGTTATGTAGCGCATTCAAATACTCGATTTGGAGCAAGACAGCATCACTGAAGAAGAAAATGGTCTCACAAGTCTTTTTCCAAGGATTTTCAAAGGCGTTATGTTATATTTTCTATACTTCAGGGGAGGGTATGCAGCAATCTGGAACCAGAAATGCTGAGCGTTCATCACAATCCCAGTCAGCATGCCACCAACGAGGCCGGAGTCAACTGAACCCCCTCCTGGTGCCAATTAGCCTTCGGGTAAGTTGACGGTGACGATCCTTTCGTTTCAAGAACTTTCTTGAAACACAGTTTAGTTACACAAACAACAAAACACTCACAAATCACACACACACAGACCTACCTTTAAAAACAAACACACACACACACATCTTTTTAATGGGATCTATTATGTTGCTGCAAACATCTCCTATAGACCAACCTTCAGAAAGCTATTCCGACCAAAAATCCACAAAAATCGGCGACGAAAAACCGTCAACCTTCACGTGGTGGAACCCACCCTCCCTTACGGCATCCATGAGACACTCCAGAAATCAAGGCTGGGAGGCTTGGGAGTTGCCTTTGGTGGAGCCTTCCGAGTTGCCCAGGGTTGATGGTTGATGTCGAAGGCGAACCAGAACTCTATCTTAAAAAAAAAAGGGGTTGAGGATTCAGGATGGTAAGTTTTTTTGCTTTAAGGAACTTTATTTTTTCTGGAGGTGTTTGATAGTTTGATTTTAATACTTGTCGGGAGAATGTCTCAAAGATCCCAGGTGGTTTACCTCATTACAGTACCATCATCCTCCATGATCCCTTGTGAGAAGTCCCCAAAGTTTCCAAGATGGGTGGCTATCTTCCAAACTAAGAACCTATGGCCAAGCAAAACGTTGACAAACTGCGGGGCAGGGACCATTCATACCATTCATTCCGGGAGTGAAAACTGTGGGAAAGTGAAAGTTCGTTTGTGAGACCCGAAGGCTTGAAAATGAGTCGGCTCATTACTTCACTGGCTCCATATCGCAACGAAAGGGGCAATGAGTGGTTTTGCTGATACAGCTCCTGAAACTAACAACTCGCCCACGAAAAAAGGCTGGTTGTGAGATGATCCATTCCATCTTGGGGCCCTGACAGTTTCTCGTCAGTGAACTCTTCATTTTTTTGGGAGGTTCATCTACTAGGAAGAGTCGGATACACGCGAGTTATACACAATTCTTCCAAAGAGATTCGCAACAAACAGCAAGGGAGGATACTCCTGGCATCCCCGAACCCCAAAAAGAAAGGATTTGTTTCGTTTGTAATTAAACTGCCAGATAAAGCTTAAATTTCCAGGGTATAATGGAAACGTCATGGAAAAATCATCCCATATGAATTGAAGAGTCTTAAACCCTATTTGAAGTTATCCAAGCTATAGTTATTTGGGATGACCCACGTTTTGGATAACGAGCCTATATTATAAACACACCAACCCCAGTTATATTAAGCAAATACTCTCCCTAAAACTAACATATCCCTTGAACATAGGATTTCTCAAAAGAATTCAAAAGAAGAGTAGTTTTCCAACCATCCATTTTCAGACGGCAAACTCGCTGTTAGTTTCAGAGAGGGTAACCCTTCCGTCCCAGGCCTTGGGTTTCTGCCCGAAAAGGTCATCATCATCAGAGCTCTCAACATCAATGGAGTTTTGATATTGCTTTCCTGCAACGAAGTGGAAGGTTCATACAAATTCAGAGGTTGATTATTCAAGTAAGTGGAATCCAATCAGAAATAATCAAAAATTCAATTCATTATTGTTTTTCAGCAAAATCAAAAAGTAGAACTAAGACTGAACTAACAAGGAAACGTGGTGTCCTGAAGATGTCTCCGTCGTGTTGCTACCCATACTTCGGTTGCTTTTCACATGCCCCATCTGCAAGTCTGTCGCATTTGCGCGTTTTAGGGTCTTCTTCTTGACCTTGCCATGAATTTCGTTCATTTCAGGTCTGCAGATATTTGAACGACTCCTTCAACCTGTTTGACCTATCATTTCCATCGCACTTTTGACTCCTTCCCTGCAAAATCCGTGATTTTTTCAACCAAATGAAAGAAAAAAAACAAAACAATAGCCATGAGACCCATTTGGCGGCATGACTCTTCAAAATGCTGTAGAGTGCTAAAACACCATCCTTTGGCCTTAGTTTCTGCGCATGCATGGCCCGCTGTGGGAGGCTATAGCCAGCTGCTTAACAAATGGAAAGACTCGAAGGGAAGCGCAACATGTAGAAATGAAATGAGGGTGCAAAACACCTTCCACTAACATCTGTAAACTTTAAACACGGATGCAAATCATAGAAGGGTGGTGCATGAGTACATAAAGATCAGAAGTCATGACAATTCAACTAGCTAGAAACAAAAGCTACGGGCAAACACAAACACGCAAAAGCCTCAATGATTCCTACCCGCATATTTCAACTAACCTGCAGCAAGATCCAAAAGAAATATAATGTACTACATCAACATGGCTGATCATACATATCTATAGATTGTAAATTGTAAATATAAATATATGTATGTACGTAAATGTAGAGTACATACATACATTTAAAATCCTTTAAAGCAACATCTGCGGAGAAACCAAGGCCCTGCACAGCAATGACCCTTTCTTTCCAGGGAAGAATTTGGTGTATGAAAGAGGGAGAAATATGGCTGGAAAAATGCTTTTGAAGTTTTTCTTCAAAATCAAACTACTTTTTGGGTCCCCTCAGACCACAAAAACTGGGGGAAGTTTCCTGAAACCTTTTTGCAACAACGGAATCTGGACCAACATCGCTGAGGAGCTTCGTGTCTTTGGTGCGTGCCTTACTGTCTGCCAAGCGTGAGATGCTCGCCCGCGTCTCTGCAACCTGTGTTTTTTGTGCTGAGGAAGTCGGAAGCTTGGCTTAAGCTTGGCAAAAAAAGGGGAACATATACATAGTGTCACTAGACAAAATCCTTCACCAGTCAATATGTTCACAAATAATCACAACTATAGCAATCAAAGTGTTTCCACTATCCCAAACTCGTGCAGGATTCGAGGAGCTTTATCTTCGAAGGCTATTCCAGTGCCATGTTAGTTGAGCAGGTACACACCGAAAACTTACATGGATACCGAAAATAGCCATATATGAAAGGAGCTACATGTTTGAAACCATCATTTTGACTATCTATGTAAATGTTTGGGGGCGTATTTTGCAAATTTGCAGATAGCCAGGGCCTCTCTTTTGCCGATCTGATCCAACCCGAAAATAGCCAGAGGATTTCTCTATAACACGGTCGCGGAGATTTCCGCTGAGACTTCGTTGGGGGAGGATCAACTGATATGATGGACCCCCCGCCAAAAAGATAAAACCTCTTGGGAATGGATTCATAACTGATTCATATATCCCAAGTTGTTTCCCCTTGCAGCTAATGTGATTTGTAGGGTTTACAGATTTTAATTTAGCCCCCTTCTAACTGATCGGCCCTCATTCTTGTAGGCATCTGGTACGTTCTGTTTAAAAACTTCATAAGACATGTCATCAGCAGCGACCTGCTGCAACATGTTCAAATTTATGGTCAACACATCGGCTTGATCCCAAGACGATCAACAGCGGTGCCTCCTGTACATCTCCACGCATCTTTGATCTCTTTTGCATATGATCCAAACCTCTCCTCTCAGCCCAAGGATTGTGTGTCTCATCTTGATGGATCAGTTTCCTTCCAATGAGTTTCCTGAGACATGACAGGTGAAGCTCCTTAAAAGGCCCTATGAAAAATCCCTTGTTTCTGAGGTTTGTGCGTTCGACAAAGGGTAGGTTGAATCAGTCAACCTACAGGATCATCAATATTCATCAAATGGGTGGTTGCCAGTTCAGAAGACTTTATTCTGGTTCACATTGTCTCCAACAACTGCTGACTTTTATTGGGATGTGTTCAACGACCGACAACTTGACCGGGTACCCCTTTGAGTATCGTGGATGCTCCAAAGAACACGGTAAGGGTCTGGACTTCTTCGAATTGCGGTGAGATTTGGATCTTACAGTCTCTTGAACTAACACTTCGCACCACAGAAGGAAATGTCAAGAAACAATTGCCAAGATGATGCACTTTTCAGAGGTGGAAAAAACAAAATGCCAAATGACTGTTAGCTTCTGGTAACTTATGATAAATTAGGGAAGTATGGAACTTTTCACTGACCTCCAGATTTCTGAAATACCGTCATTTCTGGAACAAAGGATTCTCCATGCAAAAGACATCAAAAGACTATATAACTACGTGGGAACCAATATAACTACGTAGTGGAGTGGAGTTTTGCCATATCATCATCTACAGTAATCATTCATATGCAATCTACCAAGGATCGGGTTTTCACATATACCCCGGTAAATCTCGTTAGACTTTCCACAAGGCTAAATGCCTTCCTTGGCATCTGCACTGCCTTTCAAATGCCAATATCTCTGTAGAATCTTTTGCAGCCATGAGTCTTGATACCAAAGCAAATGGCACCAAAGAACAGTAAAGGCAATGGAATAGCCAACAAGAGAGCAATGGCATCATCTCCTTGTCTTGGAGGGTTGTCTTCAGGCCTTGTCACATACTGAAACTCCTTGCTATCCTCAGTCATCAGAGGATGAACCAGTCATAACTCACCTCTTTTGCTTCAATTCGAACACATTTCTATCATTGGTTTGCCTCTTCAAGGTATATCTCGGCCACATGTCTTGAGCCACCAAGGCAACAACAACTGCCAGTCACTGGCTCAGGCAAGGATCGCCAACTCTTAAAACTCCGCCTGCCCAGTGAAACCATGGATTTGTCAACAACATGGACCTTTAGCCTTTAGTACTATCACTAGGTGCGTTTTTGGTGTGACAGTGAACTATTTGCTGCTTTGTTTCTCACAGTGAACATGTGCTGAATTCAGATTCTGAAATGTCTACTAAACTTTAAATTCGAAGCTACTAATACTGGATGGGGCAGAGAAACCAGTTGATTTATGTTCAGCAGTGCTGCTGCGCCCGACCTTACAATCCGCTTGAATCACATTCATGCCACCAATGTGATACTGCTGTTTTCACATTTGCAGGGAAACTTCCGAGCTATCCCTCATATAGGTAAACTAGAACAAGCTTCTGTCGGATGAGAACCCCGCCTGGTATCGTGAAGGGGCCCTCCTCTGTACAGGTGCCATTGTTGTAGGGTGCATGACACCAACACATAGCATAGATTCCTTGGGGGGCGGGAATATGTCATATTCAGTGAATGTATATATATATATATATAATTTAAAAAAAAACATATATATGTATATATCGATTGTCTCGATATACTATATAAACACATGTACAGCAGGTCCCCAACCACCAAACCACCGAAAGAATTCAAGAGGTCTTGGAAGCGACGAGGTGTCACCTCAACAGATACACTGCATATAGACGTGCAGCTTGATTCAAAAAACGAAACCCAGATTTCAAGGTCTATCACATCCGAGCTGATCTGCAACTTTCTCGGAAAAATCTTGGGAGTGGCTATCCATACGTTGCATTTCCAAGCTTCCAGGAACCGTCCTCACAAGACCAGGTCCCCAACTAAAGCGCTTTCCACTGCTCGTTGCTGGCAGTGACACAGCACCTCTGTAAAATCACGAGATCACTCACTGGGGTGCTGGCCCGAGCCATGGTCAACCAGCTTTTCCCAAACCGATGTTTCATCTGTTGCACTGGCTTGTGGCCCTTCGAAAAATGAATGTATATGAATATCTTTGTATTTACCAAATTATAAACGGTCACCAAATGGTCAACAAATCACAGATTTTGTATGATTTTGTGATTTGGTTGACAAAACCCCCTGCCTAAACCATTTCTCGCAGAAAAAAAAACAGGTGTACCACAATCCCTGAAACTAACACTTCAAAAATCTGCCAAATAGGCCATCAAAAGGAAATTTCATGAAATTTCAACCATCCATTTTCAGATGGTTAAGCTGATATTAGTTCGTTTCAGGTACTGGTATATACCTTGATGTTCCTTACATCACCCGGGTCATATCCAACTACCTCCAACCATCATCCAACCCGGGGCACCGTTTGGGAAACCGGTTTGAGGTGTTGGACTTCCACCTGGGAAGTGGCTTGGCGGCGAGCTGCACATAAAAATAGATAAATATATATATATATATATATCGTGATTATGAATGCTAAGGATAATATCTAGAATTATCTAGATATCTATTACATATTCAATAATGTAGTGTTGATCTTCAATGTTTTCTTCCAGTAGTCCCCCTCCCTCATTAACTTCCACAAAAAACAACAAAAAACAACAAAAAAAAACGTCAAAGACATCACCGTTGAATCACCGATCCCCCCAAACCTGAAGTGAAACAATCCGTGCCGTCCGGCACGACGATCAGGCGATCCCCGTCGGCGAGGGAGTATCCTGCGGGATAGGCATGTTGGGATGGGCGTTTGCCTGATGATTTTATGGTGGGATTTACAGTACATGTAAGTATATATACTATATACGAAATATATGTACAAATATATGTTGTGCATATATTGAAAATATCATCTATAACATATTAATTTAATCATATTATATATACGTGTAAAAACACTCACAGAATTCCAAAGATCCAAGTCGAAACACTGATGCAGGATTCAATATGATTCAATTCCATTGGATACTTCAACCCTCAAGTCGTCTTTGGGTGTGTTGGACAGTTTGCTTTTGGGGGGGAGATGAGGGGATGGGTAGTTCCTCTACACGAGGATCCACTATGATCCACTAATTCACTTTTTCCTTAGAAAAACAGAAAAAGGACCCTCGGAAACAAGAAAACAAAAAGGGTACAACTGGTATTTGCATCTGCTTGCCCCTCCCCTCGTTTCACCAGTTGGAGTCACCCAGCCTTCTAAATCTTCAATGGAGCAAGGCTCCCATTCAAAACAACGATACGTCACCGAATCGTCGGGACCTCCAATGTTGAGCCTTCAGGGGATACAAAGGACCGAAACTTTCGTCCAATCTGCTGGGGTTGGGGGTGAGTTTTTGGCCCCCCCCCCTTTTTCCAACTGAGGATGTTCAGAGCTCTATGATTTTCCATCTTAATTGTTTTGGGGAGTGAATGTGGGAGTGGTTTAAATCCGATATGCAGTTCTGTGCTCACAAGGTAGCTGGGAACCACCTCGGTTCCGCCCCATTGGAGTTTGTGCTAAGTAGGGTCTGGGGTTTTTAGCATTTGTGCCCCCTAAGTACTTGGTATTGAAATCATCCCAAGCAAACTTCACTATTTTAGCCACTGCTTCCCAATTTTTGGGATCCACCCTTTTTTCAACCCCTTCTCAACCGTGGGTACGTTTCGTTGGGAAAATCCCAGGTACCCTAACCATGGGGAGCGCTGCGCGCCTCCCAAGGGTCACGCTGTAATCCACGGAATTGAGACAAAGCTGCTCCGCTGCACACCAGCAAATCTGAAAGGTGCCTGCTCGCTCCTTGGGGGAGGGGAAGTTGGAAGCTTGCGCAGTTTTCCCGAAGAAAAGGGGGAAAGAAGAGTAAAAAAAAAGTAGAGGAAATCAACTTTTCCTTTCCAGGATCTGGTTTTTCCATGACATTTCAGACTTCTGGATGAAGGATCTGGACCCGTTGTGAGCGTGTTTTTTGATCAAGAAAACGTGAAGCACAAGGCCAAACTCTGAACATTCTTAGGGCGCATGGGCCACCCATGCGAAAATGCCGGAAATAGCAGGGGCAACAGGAAGATCACTGAATCACACAACCACACCAAAGGCAACCAAGATACCCCCGCTGGTATGGTGAATGATCCACCATCATCGAAGGTTGCTAATGAACCTTCCGTAGGCCAAGAACAACACAGGAGCCATAGGACAAACTGTGCAAGGGGGTCTGCGCTACATATACGGTTCAAGACATTACAACAAGAAAAGCTTTATTGAAGGCTAGTTCTTGGTGTTTTCGTCAGCTTGGGTTGATGTTGGCTCAGTTTCTCGTATCATCCAATTTTTCTATCATCCATCATCACCCTCCCGACAGCCTGCACCATTCGGAAAGGTCTCAGGATCCGTTACAGCCTCTCCGCACTTGGTCAAAACCATCACCTGGTCACCGTTGTTCAGACCCTCGCCTCGACGCAGGTTTGAACAGGTTTGACAGTTTTTGCATAGACTTAGCACCCGAATCTTTGTCCAATTCATAGCGGGTGCATTTTTTCCGTTATGAATCAGCACACCTCCTTGCAGCTTTTAGATACTGGATGATAGTTGCTAGTAGATGTTCATCCAGGAACATCAATGTCGACCTCTACAAACAATTTGACGGCTTGTGGTTACAAAAAGAAGAACTTCATTCGAGAAGCTTCTGCCCAGGCCTCTGCACGAAGCCCCATCCTTCCCCCACTACCCTCTTTGAAACTAACATAGCCCTGAAAATAGGCCTTCCCAAAAGGAATTTTCATCTTCCAACTTCCAACCATTCAATTTCAGGTGAACCATGCGTCGCGTTGAACTTCAGGTTGATGTAAATCAAGACAAGTGCAAAAAAAGAAGACATCAAAAAACCCTCAAGTTTCATGATATTTTCCAACCGCGCCTGAAATTCCAGTGAGATTGCAAATCTGTGACAGAGGACAAAAGAAGGTCAAAGGCGACACCAATGGAGCTTTCACCTGTTGCTGCGGCGTTTTTTTTGGGGGGGGGAAGATATGACATTGATAGAAGATGATAGAAGATCAAAACGAAACCATATTCCCAAGCAAATTGCAACTTGTCTCACCAAGCAGGATCGATTTGTGAGATATCGGGGGGGTTCCCTTCACTACATCAAATACTTTTGGGGTGAGACCATGTGACGTCAATTCGTCTTCCAGTACCGTATGCCAGCTTTGATCCGATGTTGAATTTGATATGCTCGACTGTCAACACTTGTTTTTGCTCAAAAAGTGGTGAACTCAAAGTTGCACAGCCCTTCCATTTCAAAACGAAAGTGTCAACTAGAACTTTAGACCAGTTGAGGAATGGCTTTGGAAGAATGCCTATGCATTTGCATAGGTATGTATCTTTCAACATTCCAAAGATTCCCACATCGTTGGCATTTTGGACACAATGGCACCCATCTGGGTCAGTTTTTCCAGGTGTGGTGCATTTTTTGGTGCAAACATGAAAAAACCTCCACCTGGAAAAATCTGATCACCAACATTCATGTAAACTTTTTGGCGTTTTCGGTTCAGTGAATCGTGACAGGTGGTGATCTGCCAAGTTCACTCCAATCTAACCAATCTAGATGAGTGCTGGCCTGCAGCACTGCAGCATAGGATTCAAAATCTTGGTAAGCATCGCAAGATGTCACAGCAGCACACCAACATAAGGAATATCGACCCGGATTTGACAACACTCGGTCAGGACCCCAGGCATAATGACTACCTTGGTTTCTGAAGATTGGACGACGTTTTGGCGACTCAACCCAGCAAGAAGTCCAAATTTGTTGCTCTACAAATTCTATCAAAACCATCACGGAAATACCAAAAAGCAACTAGGGCATAGTATGATATATAATGATATATACATATATATATATATATTAATATTATCATTACCAGGAAGACCATGTGGACATGATTTTTTGGCCCTATGTTTTTGATGATTTTTTTTTGACCATTCCGGTGTTTTCCCAAAATATGGCCACCAAAACCATATGGGGTATTATTAATGTCCGTAGCTTTTTTGCTCTGAACGAATAGTCGGAGACTTGTCGGAGGAAGTTCGTCCTAGGATCTGTTTTTGAGGCACCATATGATGTTTTTAAAGATCAAACCAAATATGGTCCTATATACCACTATGTTTCGGGACCATATTTGAGGGGTACTGTACCCGTAGAGTACTAGTAGATTATCAACATTTCAACAACGCAGTATGCGTATTTCAACGTATGGCCCCAAATACTGCTGTACTTAAACCGTATCTAGGGTCGGACAGCCTCCGACAAAATGTTCAGGGAGAAATAAAACATATGAAACACAAGCAAATACTGCCTGCAGGGCCACATGGTGAAAAGGAATGGTCACTACGCCATATGACCAAAAAAATCGTCATTTCCAGGTAGAAGCCATGATGGCCAAAAATAATTGGCCATACGGGCACGCAGGTGTGTATATATCTATATATCTATATATCTATATATATATATATAAATATATATATATATAGTGTAGTGATCATATATCACCAACCCTAAGGAATGATCAGGTCCGTGGTGTTTTATGAACGGTGCTTTAACAAGCAATCATTAGGTGTTTTGAGATGTGTTTTAGTAACATGTGCGCTTCATTTGAGACGTGTTTTGATATTTTTCATTTTCTTACTTCCTCATTTTTGTTTTATAATTTTTGGATCTTTTTGTATACTGAAGGTATGTCACACCTTGCGACCAACCCCACCAACAACACCACATTTCCAGCTTTCTTCCAACGCTCCAAGGTGCCATCTACGGAGGGAAGGGACTGACCTTTACGTGGCATTCCCAGCAAAGGCTTCTCTCCACAAAAATGTGTGGCGACCAACAGCTTGCTGGAAGGTGGCTGTGTCCCCACCAATCCTGATAAGAGTTGAAGACACAAAACAGTTGGAAGATGGTTACGCTGCCCCAAAATCTAGCTGGTCCCTAAAATTGATGGTTTTCGATAGGAATCTCCTTTTCCAGGGTGTGTGTATCTGTTTGGGGTGGAGAAAAAATCAGGAATCACATGGAATCACCAGAGTTTCATAATGCAAAAAATAATATATATACACGAACAAATACGAATATATAAATCAAAGTTCTAGCAGCTATCCATGGAATCCTGGTGATAATTCAGCAGAATTCACCGAGCGTGCTAAATTTTGGAGCGTTTTCCCCATCTTAATCTACTGGTCGTCAAGATTGTCTTCAACCTGTCGACGTCCAGATTTTTTCAACTGAGGCCCGTTGGGACCACCATAGCTATCAAACATCACAAAGAAATCACCGAAAAAGACTAATCATTGGGTGGGACAATAAAGAAAAATGAAACATATTTTTAGAAGAACATATTTTTAAAAGCAGAACTCTAAGCAAAGGTTGGGAGTGCCAGTCAATTCGCATTGCCTTTGTCGAATGCATGTGAACATCTGTGCTGCAAAGGGCAAAACTCCGGGGCCAGTTACTTCCAAAAATCCAATGGGCACCAGAAAATCCTCAGTTTGCGACCAGGTGGTCAAGGGGCCCACTACCTGGTTTCAATAGATAGCCCTGATGGCAGGAACCCCAACGAAGCTTCAGTTTATGGGGGTCTTGAAGCTGCACGGAATCTACTGCTGGTGTAGTCTAACCTATGGGGCGCTTCAAGATTTCAAAAACACTTTTGATATCTCTTGATGCTGTTTGTCTCGCTTTTCTGCCCCTCTTGATTTTGTCAACCAGTGGGAAAATGTGGAAGCTTGTAACTTATAACTGCCAGAAAGGTTTCAAGGGATCGACCCACCCCCAAAAGAACAAGCTACACAAGATTGGTGGTTCATCCCTTCCTGACTTGAAAATGGTACAGTACATTCCCTGTATTTCACGGTACATGTTTGACAGTGCAACGTGTCGTTTATTTCGAATCCAGTCACTTCATTGGACCGCACAGTAGTACTGTTGATGGTCAATTTCATCTATGGTGTAGTAACTCCCATTATCTCCCATTGGCATATTAATATAGCTATCAATATCGCCTAAACTTTGCCAACAAATATAACGCAAAAAAAAACACATACGTTACATGTTGTCGCATTTTCATGACTTCCAACGACAAAATGCGGTCTAATAATGTGTAAAAATGGATGTAATTTACATGTCTTTACATGGGATGTCAGCGTCAAAAACGCGTCATCCCCACTTCAGGGTCTAAGGGAAGTGTCCTTGAAACGCTCAACCACCACCCCTCCTCCACCACTCGAATCATGGAGTCATGGAGTGACCTTTGGCAAGATGCTTGTGGTTTCTGGCATCCTGTCACTGTAGCATCGTTTCCACACCAGCAGATCTGATATGTTCCAGCAAATGCCCATGTTGGCCCTTCCCAACCTGAAGTTGCTGATTTGACATGACAAACGCTGCCCTTCTGCTTTTTTTGGGTGGGAAGCTCCTAAAGGTCTGTAGTAAAGTGTGCAAATGCCACTAAAAACACATATGACTTTGAGAAATTCAGAGTTATAGCAAGGTCATAAGTGACGACTATCGTCATTGCGGTGATGTAAATAGATGATTGTACCAGTATGAACAATTTTATGGAAGGATTGAAGGATGCAAGCAACTAAAGATAGAACATATAAAAATATATTGTAACCACATAACTATATAAATCAGCTGCAACTTGGGGCATTCTTTTGCAAGTCAAGCAACTGAAGTAGCCAGGAGTTGCATGAGGCACAGTCACTCCAAAGTTAGGAAAACCATAGATACCACGCAAGGTGAGGTTGGACAAACCTGCAAAATGTGTTGTCTTTTTTGGTGAACAAAAATGGCAATTCCTTTCGGCATTCTACCCAAACTCTATTGAAAAAGGCACGGGACAAATATTCAATTCTGGTGTCTTTCCCTCCCCCCCCCACCCCAAAAAATGAATGGCAACGAGATCAGCAAACAACTTTTCGCTGCAATTTTTGACCCATGTTTTTGGCCATGTTTTGACTCACCTCCGGCATCAAAAGCAGCTGGTGTAGTGAGCCCTAATACAGAGAGAACCACTCCAAAGGCAAACCTCCGACCGTGACAGAAAAAATATCACAAATCATTGGGAGATGTGATCTTTGCAGTACTAATCTTGAAGTGATTATAGTTTCAACCTAAGAACGTGATCAAAGCCCGGCCATTCTGATAATCATCGTAAAATCAGATTGTACGAGTGACATAGTAAAAACATGCCAAGACTTGTCCATCGCAAGTGAAGAGGGAACGAATTTCCTGTTTGTCAACCATAAGTTCCCTTCGTACTAGAGACAGATACCACCTAGCTCAGATCCCAAATGATTCGACTGGAAACTACAATTACTATTATGTGATTTTCTCATGTCATCTGACTTACATTGATGTGTGCCGTGTCATATTATGTGGGTCTTCTTTGCTAGCCACCGCACCTCTTGCGGTTTGAATCTCTACCCATGGTAACCACTATGACAAATCCACGTTGCAGTGATGCCACTTTCCGAGTTTGGATTTTTCTTGTTATAAAGGAGCACCCTTGTTGCCAGTGGACAAAACATAAATGTTTGGATAATTTTCGGCCACTTTTTTTTTGACTTTCCCTGTTGAAGGTCCAACATCCAAGTCGCAGCAAGTACTTCAGGCGGTACGGTTAACCATGGATCGAAAATGTGTCCACTACGAACATGGCGGCATGCCACCACCTTCTGCATCTATGTGCCCATGTGTTCAAACAGAAACAAACTATATACTGTAATTAATACTTGGTTGAAGTGGAATCTTAGATATGCAAGTGGATATCCATATCCATCTAGGTGATTGCCATCTAGTTGAACTGGAATCATGAGAATCCTAGGTCCGAATGTGCCAAAAAAAAATTCTACCAAGCTCCAAATGCCTGAAGTAGGTAATGGCAAGGTTTGGAAAATTTTCCCCTGCTCAACTACTTCTTTGGGGTGGGATCACTACAATTCACCAAAATAATGATACCCTCCAGGGGATTAACATATCCCACCGGGGGAAAAGGAAAATCATCTTCAAAATGCCATTTTGGGGGGATATGTTAGTTCCCTGGAGGGTACACAATTGAGACTTCTTTTCCATTCCATCGGAGCATCAGCTGCGAGGCTGCATCGAAAAAATCCGCATCGATAGGCTATATCGGCAATGATGCATGTCTTTTATTGTTCAAAACTAAATGCATGTCTTCTCAAATCTCTTGACTTAACAGAACGTCAACAATTACAAACAAAACCACTACATGCACATATCTTTGTGTATAGGAATCTGTATGCATACATCGAAAATCCACCCCCAACACAATGGGCATATCTTGGCCAGGTCGCAAGTCTGTTGCCGTGAAATCAGCTGCATCAGTGGCCCATCCAGCGTTGACCCATTGATCGTCCAGAGTTTGCACACCATCTGCCCACCCAACGGGTGGCTGTGCTGGAACACCACAATCCTGGTGTTCCGGGATCATCAGGGGCTCATGGGAATCTATGCTGTCGGCTGAATTCGTGGAGAGGGCGTTCCGAGAGAGATCTCAGGATGTAGGGATTTGCCCTAGGCAATATTTAGTTTAATGTGTAGAAAGTGTAGATTCCTTTAGGTTCCTGAAAAGGTGTTCAGTAGTATGTGGTTTGCAAATTATCTTAGATAGATGATTTTATAGTATGTTGTATACAACATGGATGACAACCATGTTTCAGAACTTCAAACGTTGCAAACTTTGGCCTTAACCACAGATTCTGAACCACCATGGTCAGGCCCTTGGGGAACTCTTTTCCACCTCATCACTCATCACCCATAGGGATACCTTGGGTTGGCCCGCTTTTTAATAGTGGGCAATTGAAGGTTTTCGTGGGATCCCCTACTAAAAATGAAAAAAAAACACGGTGTATCTGGATGGGTTTTCCGGGAGATTCCATATTAAAAACCACTTGGTGGGGACTTTTTTTTCTCTCCGAAAGGAGCCACAGATACCCAGCGATGACGATTCGCCGACGACCTCTCCTTCAAGGCCATCACCCCATCACTTCCCTGAAGTCCAGTCCCCTGGACTAAGGGAGTACGACACACGGCGCCCAAGCGGCAGGAGATCAAATCCTCGATCTGGCGAAACACAACAAAAAATACAAAAACGCATGGTGGCTGGTGACGTTAGAACAAACAACAAAATGATAAAGAACTTCAAATAAATATGATAAAACACCACGATTATTGCTATGATGATGATTGATAAGAATGGCGCTCACGGGTCTGAAACACCTCACTTGGGGACCTTCATGAAGTTTGTGATTTGAAGATTCATCAGTTGGATCCAAAATGCTATTCTTCATGCCTGCCAGGTAGTTAACAATGTCAAAGGAGGTTTTCATAGCCCCCCAATCAGAGCGGGGCCCCTTTTTTCCAGTTGGTCGACGCCTCTGCCTGACCTGTAGGTCTGAAAACGCATTCCCCCCAACACCTTTGGTAGGGTAGAAGAGTCCCTGGATATTCAAATGACGGAAACTACAAGTGATGGCAAATCGCAACAAACAAACCACTCCTGACACGATCAACACGACAACTGCAGGTCCTTTGTGTGACATGTCGAATCACACAACTTCATAACTTCATCTGGCTTGGAGGAAATTTTGTGCTTTTTTGCTTATACTTGATAAGATTCCATCCTACCGTAGGAGGTTCAGGCTGGACCATATCAAAATAGTTCATAGGGATGCAATATTTTTGTATTGGTGCAAATTTCCTCAAATCCCTCGCAATTAGAGTCCCCCATTTTGAAATTGGCCAGTCATAGTGATCCCCCCAAATTAATCCCCTTTCATTTGTAACATTCGGTGAGATACACCTTGTACTGCTATAAGGTCTCCATTTTGCAAGAACAACGAGTCCTCACTACTTTCCATCTGAAATCCGGCCGTCCGAAAAGGTTTGCTGATGTCTTTAATCCCCCATTTAATGGATTCTGGCTCCTAAGTAATGTAATAAACACCAGGCCCCAAAGACTCAAGTTCACAGGGTCAAACATCCCCCTTCTGGAAGGTGAGTGCATAGTTTTCATTTTGAGTAGCGGGGATGTGATTTCATGATCCAGGATCTCTTCATATAACTAATCATAGTTGTCCTGAGGCCTGGATGTCTCTTTATTTGCGGGGATTGGTCACTTCAAATTGTAAAAAATCCTGTTGATAATGGGGATAAACTACCAACCTCAACTGGTGATCGCCAGATTTCTTCCATCAACAGTATATCAAGAACTGGCAGCAAAACTTGGCAAACTTGCATGACAAGTTTCATAGATGGGTTTGGGTCCAATGACCACCAGCTTTCCTGCAGGAGAGAGGAAAAGGCCACCATCATCCGCTCGAGTGCTGGGACACGGTACTGGAGTAATGCCATCGGGAATTCGATAGTCTTGACCTAAACAAGGCCAGGTCTGGACGGACAGCCTATCTTACAGGCGATGTCTGACTTATACCACGACAAGCCTCCGAAATGAAATGGTTGGATTCTGAAAATGATTGCAGTATATACTGGCACTTCTTTTTGAAGCTCCTCTTCTATTGAGTTCATGTTCGAAGTCCTAAGCTGGTTTTCACCGGTCTTCAAAACACGGGCGACAGTTTAAGCCGTGCAGGCCAACAGTTTGAATTCATGAAGACATTGCCATACATACCCGGGGTACATGTCCGGTGTCCGGTTCCAAAAACGAGTCACTACGAATATATATATATATAGTAAACGTAGTAAACTTGTGCAAACATCAAGCTTTCGTAATATGAACTTCCCATCAAAACGCCATTCTTTATCACTTGTGCCACACCTATGACCTGCCACACCAACCACTGCCTTTCAACACGATTCCATCGGCCTGGAGCAATGTTCCAGGTCCGTGCAGGAGGGCCACACCAACACAGGTTGTAGGCACCACCTTCGATGATAAGCGGCACTGAGTAGTACGAATACCTTGACAAAGGAGGAGGCCAAGCATCATGTGTGGCAATTTTTGCTCTGCTTTTATGAGGAAAAATAAGGCTTAAGCCAAATGGAACAGAAGACGTTGAGAATTGCATTCTAAAACTCTCAAAATCGACAAATGATACACACATATACACACCATACAACTACGAGTCACAACAATTCATAACTATTTCTCTCTGAAGATGTCGCGTTTTTTTTGAGCTGGTGACCTAGTAGTAGCTCCCTGCATCTCTACCAGTTGTTCTTGGGGATGTAAGATACGAAAACAGCCCTTCCAACCTTATTATTATAGTAAGCTACCCCCCCCCCCAAAAAAAAGCTACGGGAAGGAACAAAGTCTTCCAACCTGTGAAAAATAGAAGCTGAAACCTAGGTCACCCTTGAACCAACCAAACTCGATCTTTTAGTTTTCCAAAACTTGACCCCAGGGCTAAAAGAGACGCCATGAAAATCAACCGAAGGATTTTCGGCAAAGGAGAATTCATGCTTCCATCTGATTGATGCTTGGGGTTCCATGACAATTAATTGCGTGAAGTATCTTCTACGATCTGCTTAGAAACCTCGGGGTAGCTCCCTAGCTACCTATGATCAAGAGATTTTGGGTACCCCCCCATCTCCTTAGCTCCCTTGCCAGAAGCACCTAGCCTTCCCATGTCAAGCATGAAACCCCCCCGGGTTTCAATCCAAGTATCTCTCGTGAAGATTTGTTGAAGGTTTCCGACACACCCAAGTTTGGGAAATCCACTAAGCCAGGAACATCTGCAAGAGATGCCCTTCTCCATAAGCATCCCCGTGGATCAGCAGGAAGTACAACTAATCTACTACCTTCTTCCAAGGCATGACCATCGAAATGACGAATCACCTCGACAATCAATTAACAACAAAAACATCCAGCAACGGTGTCATGATGTGTCATGTAGAATCCCTAGGCAAAAGGATACGTGTGATGAGTTTGCAAGGTTGAGTTCATGGGTGTTGATCAAATGTGGGAACTGATCATGTCTTTTGCCAGCATGCCATCATGTCCGGGCACCTGCAACATGTCATGCTGCCACTTGCAGAGATCCTGAATGTCTGTTTACGCATTAATTGGTACGTGAGTGTACTCATGTTTTGTGTCTACTCGGAAGATGTGGAAATAAAGGACCTATCCCCACATCCCTACAGACACACCATGCAAGTAAATCATTGTGTTTCCATATTTCATGGTTTTTGTGACGACCTCAAAAACGACGGCCGGTGCATCGAAAAGAGCCAAGCGTACAACTTAGTGTCAATTTAGGCTATGAAAAGGTTAATTGTCCCCACCTCTCCTGAAGGTGTATAAAATCGTACCCAGGCCCCCAACAAAAAAATAGGGAGTTGTGCCGCCATCTGAAATTCTGCATAGAGCGTGTTTCTCCATTTGAGTTTTGATTTTTTCCCTCATATTTTAAATGGACGTATGGCAACCCTTCCGCGAAGCTTCCGCGACCTGCATTTTTGCTTCCGCGAGAGCAAGTTCAAAACAGCAGCTTCCGCGAGCTTCCGCGGAGTAGATTTTTCAGGATTTTTCTATGAGCGGTCACACGGGGAGCTTCCGCGAAAGCTTTTTCTAGGGGTTGCGTGGAAGTGTGTTATTTGTATTTGGTGGGCAGAGCATTCTGACAATGTTTTCAGTTGTAATGGCTGAAGAGTCTAAAACTTAAAGTAATTAATTAATTCAGATTTCGAACTTCACAAATGGCAAATACATGTGACATTTTTGGATGGGTGAACATGGGTGAACCATTTTTCATGATCCTATCTTCCATACAGATGGGCTCGGGGTCTTTCAGTGCCTCCGCGTGAAAGGTTTGCTTCCGCAAAGCTTCCGCGAAGAATATGAACACTTTTACCAAAAACATACTAAGACCGTTGCCACCTTGTGTTTACCACGGCTCATGTAAAACAATTACATCGTATAAAGCGCGCAATATATGTCTATATACGATATCTTTATATATCTTTATATGATGTTCATATGAAATGTAAAAGACACAATGACAAATTCCTGCAAAAACGCACGTCCGTGAAGCTTCCACATTAAAAGAAAAAACGTGAAAATTGCTTCCGCGAGCTTCCGCGACGGCAGTACGGTGCGAGTGTTTGATTGATATGTCCAAATCCTGCATAGCGAAGATGACAGCAAAAAGAAGCGAAACTCATTTGTGCCAAGTTTTAAAAAAATTGGATACCGAGCGACCCTTCCACAACTGCACCCTTTTTTTCAAATCACCCAACTTGCATCTACCCCTCACTTACAGCCCCAGCAGAAATAAGGGTTTTGAAATAGGCCTTTTGAAGGGCAAATGGGTGGTTAATTCTTATGTGAGAACAGGGAGTCTAATCAGAGGGCATCTAATCAGAGGTGCTAGAAAATAAATAATGATAAACACAAATAAAAACATATAATTTACGAAAATAAAAAACTAAAAATCACATGTCACANAAAAATAAGAAAAAATATGAAAAATAAGATAATAAGAAACACATTCAAAAAATAATCCAGTTTTCGCCCAAAAGGTCTCGCAAATTGCATGTTTAGACCATCTTTTTTGGGAAAATGATGAATTTCTCTTAGATTTCACCCCGGGTGCAAATTTCTGAATAGTCGCCCTCTGATTCGGCTCCCAGCCCTAATAGTTAATATGCAGATGTAAAGAACTATGTACTCTCTTTCGTGCAATCATCTATGGGTATGGAATCATGTCATATTTTTTGTGTGACCTCTTTCCTCTGGGCAAACCAACCACTGCCCAGTAACCCTTATAGCTACCCATGCCACCAAGGAACACAAGGTAATCCTGCCCGACAAGTGAGGTTGGTGTCCCGCTGTTCTAAGGAGGGGCCAGCCTGGATACAAGAAATGGAAGTTGCCAAGGCCACGCATGACACAAGACAGGAGGATCCCACTCCGAATAAGATGCTTACAAACTCCTCCAGACCACTACTACATGAAGAAAGGCCTGCTATTTTTGTTGCCCTGGGTGTTCAGAATAATGAATCATTATCTATCCCCACTGCTGCCGGCTGACCACATGCAAGGCCCCCAAGCGGACAGCGAAGTCCCCTTCAGTGCGACACTCAGATTCGGTGCCATTACACCAGCAGAGGCTGTAGCTTGCACCAGGCACTACCATTGACACCGTGCTAATGTCATAGGCCCTCCCTTCACCTAGGATGAAAACACCAATCCCACTGCGTAAAGTGATTTTGATGGGTTTCCTCAATGTTCATCCAGTAAGCACCAGTTTAGGGCCTAGGGTGGTTTGTCCCAGTAGTTAAAAGGTCTTCATGAATATCCTTTTGGTGGTGCCTGGGACTAAGCAAAGAAAACACGTGATATTTCCGACTCAATATATGAGTCAACCATATCTGTTGGGCTTTTCTATCTTAGGCCTCTGAAATTCGATGAATCAATATTCTACTTGCATAGAAACGCAGGGAAAACTCCGCTGCAGTATAAGGGCCTTTTGTACAAATAGTTCTCCTGCAAATAGCTGGTGTTGTTTTATCTTCCCCATCTCTCAGGGCATCTAGTGAAGCATTCTTTGCCATGAGCCATCAATTGGCTCAGCCACTTGTGGAATGTGTACATGCCGAGCCCCGTTTCAACAATCCACACGAAAGCTCCAACAAGGGACTACCACGGCGCAAAGCCAAGCCATTGTTGGGGAAGCCTTCAGGACCACTAGTCGCAAAGGGTCCCACAAGGTTGGAAAATGTGCAGACCTTGTAAGATAATGTCATGCTGGGAAAGAAGACAGAATATTCTTCATCGGAACCTAGGCAAAGCGGCGGCAAAAACTGGCTGATGTGATCCAGGATATGGTAAGTGTTAATATAGTTTGCATGCAAATACGGTGATTCCAATTGTCATAGGGTGGCATACTATGACACATTCACATGCTGAAATCATGTGTTGCAAAGTACCACTTTGCTCCTCCCAAGATGTTGCTCCAAGAATGTGTCTCGCATGTGCAGGCTATTAGACCTAAAATTGAGTGATTTCAGTCAGCTTCTGCACTTCCCCCAAAAAACACAAGTCTTCCTGCCATGATTGCTGCTGAGTAGAGAATGAATGTCAAACAAGTCGGTCCAAGATGAGGGTCAGGCCAGGTTCTTCTCATATGGTGAAGAGCTTTGGGAGGAACCTATGTGAAAAAAACGCATCAACACCTCAAGGTGCCAAGAAGCAAGAACCAGCAGGAACATAACACCTTAGCAATGGCCATGAACAGGTTCGAGCAGCATGACATTCATCTTCCACGGAAGTTAATCAATAGACTATTGATGACTATTGTAAACTATCGTATGCCTTCATTACAAACTTCCAAATCTTCCCTATTGGGTCAACTTTTATTGGATGCCAAAAACAACTTTTTCACACCAAAGTTCCGGATTGCAACTCCGAACTTCAGCATCCGGAAATGGACCCAACGAAACCCCATGTTGCGAAAGTAATCAGGGCCCCGAGTCAATCCAAGCAATCTCTGAGTCAAAACTGTTTTTCAGTGAGCTTAATAGTACGGATTCACAAAAATCATAAGAAATAGTTGGGTAGGGCATACAAAGGGAGAGAAAAGCTCCAATGCCTCCGGCAATTTCATCATGTTGAATCCAAATCGGCACCCAGGAGTGACAAAAATCCAGATTACGCAGAAAAGCTCATGTTTCCAATCTCTGCAGTTAAAGGCTTCTCCACCGAACGTTCCACAAAACGCAACCACTAAACACTAAGATTTACATCTTCACATAATTCCCATGCCATTTTCCTTCGTTGTTTCACATGGTCAATTCCTCTCATCTGCGAGCAAGGCGCCATGCCCCTCTGGGATCTCTTTTGTCAGCTAGGCCTACACCACTCACCACCACCATATCTTGCGAGATGGCACTACATGAACCACCTTTCCGATTGGGATCTACCACACCACTGCATCGACCTGTGGGCCGTTTGGGAAAACTTGGTGCTTGAGGTATGGGAATGTTATAGGGATGCGAGTCACCCTTCCCAAGATGCCAGTCACCACCAGAATTCATGATATTCTTAGGTTCGGGGGATCCCTATTAAATTGTGAGTGGGAGGGGGACCATACCAAGTGATTACGGTCTTCATATTCTAAGAAATCTCTCATAAATAGATATTACTTGGGCACTATACCTTTTAACACCAAGATTCATCACCAACATTGACACCCAATCGATGACGATTTTTTCGAGGAAAAACTGTCATCACTAATTTCTTCAACCATGCGGATTTCATGGCTGGGGTCCCCTGGTGGGATTTCCCGATGTGACCGGGGAATTCCATGAGATTCCAACAATTTCTCACCTTATCGACCCGGAAAAGGGGCGAATCATTCGCTGATTCCATGGTGCGTGAAGATTCGACCTCTCATACCTCTTGTTACCTTAAGTACGACGTCTTCAGTATACTGAAAAATCTGATTGTCAATTGCTTTGGACCCACAAATTTTGAGGGTAAAAAGTTGGGGCCGGCTGCTAACATGGTCGACCAATTTTCACCAGAAACACCAAGTCGCATCTGCCAGGACATTCATCCGCCCGGACCATTAGTGAATCTGCCGCTGACACGCCAACACCAAGAATGTTGTCCTCAGTCAAAACATGTCATTTTTTGACTCATTGGTTTTTGAAAAAGACAGATATGCATATATGAATACATAATGATTCTAAGAATAATAATCAATAGTAATTAGTAATAGTCCTAATAATATCCAAAACTCTAGATAATCCTTCGGTACTTTTGGCAGGCAGCCTGAGATTGGGCCAAATGTTTTGTTGCGTGTTTGGTGGATGGCATGCACAACTTGTATGTCCTGCGGGGTGTTAATAATCGCATCTGTGGTTTCGAGGGTGCCAGTTTCCAGAAACTGCGACGGGCGAAAACGCTCTGAAGAACCAGAACCAAAACAACAACCACGACCTAGGCCACAACGCCCACACCAACCATTGGCCACAACACCCACACCAACTAGGACAAAATGGCACCACCAGCAGAACCCTAACCTGGTTCCAAGCAACGATACTGCAGTTTCTTCCGGAGACACACTCCCATCCCAACTCATCAAATTGTGGGCCCATGGTCCGGATGCCATATCGCGTCCTGAGGTCGACAATCACCCGGTTCATCATGTGATAGGAGGCTGAGCAAACAAACTCACACACACATGCGCGCGCCCGTTGGACATGGGAAGAACCACAATGAACACGCAACAAAAATCCATGCCAGTCCAAACCTATTCAATTATAGCAACCATCACCAGACTAGTGTTAGGAGGACCTTCAAATGTGCACCTTCCACTACCTAGTGATTTGAAGAGCCATGTCATATCGAGATTGTGGTGGTGGCTTTGTAACAAATGAGTGGCTTTGTAACCATGGCAGTCCAATGATGTACATTTGTCCAATTCACAAAAAATCATGTCCAATCCGAAAACCTTCACCTCCGGCTGGATATCCTACATAGGCTTGTTTTTTTCTCAAGAACTCACACCCCATCATGGGGAGTTTTTCACGGATCGGAATCCACCCGGATCAAAATTCACCCTTCAACTGCTGCCTCGGTGAATGAGTCTTTTAGTTTTAGAAATAGCTTTTTTCGTGGACAAAAAATGCTTCTGGTGCAAAAAAACGCTGGATTTGACGTTTAAGGCAAAGAATGACCTGATCGTTTGTGCCAAGTATCTCCAAGATTTCTTGATTCGTCATGCCTTGTCTGGGTGGCAAAATGGCACCTGTGGCTGGGACACCAGGGAAGGTTCTTGCACGTATCTCACCTGAAGTCCTGGCTGCTAAAAGATGCTATGAGTCAGGTCAAAATCCTACACCTCTTGTTGCTTGCACAAAATGTCTTACAATAATCCTCAATATATACTATAACGATCTATAAAGGCTTACAAACGGACTAATATAATCCCTTTCTGTGTTAGAAATCATCATAGATCAAGCAAACCTTTTTTCAAGGCGCGACCAAACTCAAAGAAGCTGCGTTGCAGGTCTTGTCTGAGACAAGACCGCCCAAGTTCACAAAACTCAAACGGGCTAAGGTTTCCCACAAAGGGTTTCCCAGAATCAGGACTTGGCCATGTTAAAAAGTAAGATGTTTCCAAAGATTGAGAGAAGTAGATTCAACTATAAGAATGCCATGATCATGTGTAGATTGTATGGACTGTATAGGTCCACGCAGAGTTTCGACTATGATTCTGATCCATTACTGTAAACACTATCCAGACCTTTCGCAGTAGGATGATGTTTTCGACACCCGGTACACTTACTAAAGCTTAGGTTCATTGTGAAAGTCTAGCTGTTACCTCCATCATCTCTAAACTCCAGAGGGCTGCACCACTCTAGACCATCCGAACCGGTTTGGTGGCCTGGAGGTGGGGGAGGACGATAATACTCAGAGTAGCAGTACAAGTCGTAGTATGTCCCGGCTGACCTTCACTGTGCCACAGCCGCGCATTTGAGCGACTTTGTGCTTGGATGTAAACTATAAAACGGAAGATTACATCATATATATACACAAAAACCATATATCTAGAGATATCTGTGAGGCGCGAAGCGAGCTCAAGAACTGTCATGTTGCTACTGACTTTTTCGGAGGATCTGTTGGTTGCCCCCCCGAAAAAACCCACAAAAACACCGCAGGCCTTTGACTTGGCAGCTTGGTTTGTTGCCATTTTCGGATGATTTTTCGGACTCATTTGTGCCAAGTATCAATGGCTCCAAGTCCAGGACAACTGTACCACTGATACCATCCAGTTCCAACACCGTGCTGAACGGGGACGCCACGATGCGGTCGTACGTCGGAGCCGTTGGGCGTTCCGTGGTGGGACGTAAGGCCCAGGGATAGGCGTTGCAGAAGACGTGCCCTGGACTCTTACTAACAGCCACCGTTAAGGATGCAGTCCTTAGCATAGCTGGTTGGATGGTTGGGTTTTGTTAGCACTAAGCCCAATATAAGGGTCGGCTTGCTGCTAACACAATGCAAAAGAAACATGTCATTTATCAAAATGCGGGTTTTTGCAAACACTTGGGGCTCATATGAGGCTCATACACTATGTGGTTTTTATCAATGCCAGGATGAGTGAAGTTGTTAAAATGGCACATGCTCCCGTGTTTGGAGGAAACCATGGGAATCCGCCATCTAATGCGTGCTTTCCCAACCAAAATACCAAGCAGTTAAGCGCCTTGCAAGCTTTCCGTGTATGAACAAAATAAAACATTGGACACTAGTTCTATCATGTTGTATCTCTTTGGTGTGTCTCCATGGCCTGAATGGCTGGCTGCGAAAACATCATGGTCACCAAGACTCTGATACCCCACGATGGTGGAAACAATGCTCACCACAGGATAGGGTGTGGTGATGAGTTTCGCATCGGTTTCATTGCTGAAGTCGTCGTACCTCCGAGCCAAGGTAAAATGCTGAATTTTGTGTGTGTGTGTGTGATTTTGTTTGTGTGTGTATCATGAAATCTCATGAGTCTATTAGCCCTTCATGCGCCCAAAACAACTGGAAGTTCATCACAGGTGCGACATTTCAAACGAACAGCCCAATGGCGACTACAACCTTAGTGAAAGAACAAATACAGAATGGTGTTTTTGGATGATTCATGCCAACTATAATACTTCCTCGGGCTGGATAATTCAAAACCTTGGTCTTTGTAAATCAGGTATCCTCTAATTTGGAAATCCTGCCTGGCAGTGCACCAAATCTCCTCAGTGTCTGTTAGAGCGATAGTCGCTGACAAGATACAGTGGTTTTTGAGTGACTATGACATGAATTCGTAAAGAAATCATAGCACTCATACACCAGCATGATCTTACGTAAATCAAGCTGCGATACAGAGTAAAGCATGATAAACCAGTCAGCTGCATCACCATAGAGATACTTTCGACCCTGCCGGTTTGGCATGTCACTATCATTCTATCATTCGAAGTCTCTATAACATCATTCCATGTCCACATGTCCACATGTCTATGGGGATCCTGATGGAAGGAAACACTCTGCACATCCTTCCACTGTCAGGAACTAGATGGTGGAATGGTGGATGCACCTGCGGAAGCTACGCAAGGCCATGTTGTGTAGATAGCTGTCCGTTACTGCATCACAGCATCCATCATCTACCATCCATCTACCCATCTATCATTCCCATCATTCTACCCAGTCCCATCCGTCTCTACAGATTCTACAGATCTCTGCTGGATGCATGTAACCTCACACCAAGCATCATAGGAAATATTTGGATCAAGTTCACCAAATTCTGCCACCACATCATTCTGCAAATCGGTGACCTTTCCCCGATCTGCAATTTCTTCCAGCGTCTGCACATCAGGTACACCAAGGGTTCTCATGTTTTCAGAAGGAAAGACTTGGCAAAAGAAGTAGCCCAACCTGAGACAACATTGGAGAAGTAATGGGGGATATTGAAGCTGAAAGTCAGTGAAAGTGGTTCGTGGATCCTAGAAATCATTCCATCATAATTCCATGTGATCCCCCCCAAAAAGAATCTTGAAATAAAAGAAAACTTGGAGAGGATCCTGGCTACTAAATGACTAAACCATACTAAACCACAATTTTTGGGATGAGATTGGCTGGAGTTACTCTAAATTGCCCAGTATTCCAAGGTCGACTTGCTGGAAACAACAACCATCTAACCCTGAACACTTTCGCCATACAACTCATCCCATCCCTGGCATTTTCACGTCATGACCGTCTTTGGTGCCTCGTGAATCTCAAGGGGGCCAGAATTTAAGATTAAACATGCCAGAAAGGGGCAACTTATTGGTGGACGGTAGTGGTTGAACCCTGAAAAAAAAACAAACAAAGGTGGGAATCAACTTGGTAAAAAATATGTTCATGGGAAAATTCAAGACGTGTGTCATTTCAAAAACAACAAAATTCGCAGGTAAGGATGAAGACTTTCGCCCTGCCTCACGGCTTGGATACTGGAGACCATTACATGGAACTGTGGGTCCGAATTGCTCTCACCACGAGTAATAGTCATCCCACTGATGGTCACCTGCGAAGACAACCCACTAAACACTCAAGGTAGACCGGAGGGACAAAACCACATCTCTGTATACTTGAGGAACTCACACAAGTACTACAAGTAGATACAAGTAGTATAACCACGGCAAACTTCACCAACTTGGCCCTCTTACATACCAAGGATTCCTCCATTTCCTGGAATGCCACCCGTGCTATCTTTTGAGGTGTTTTTTTTGGAGTTGTTCAAGAGTCGTTCTACTTCCAGAACTTGAAATTGCGGTTGAAATGGTTGAAGATTGGTCGACACTTGGATGCAGTTATACCAAATTAGAAAATTAGACCAAATCCATGAAAGACATTGGGTAACCTCCCAGGGAACCATCACATATCCCCCATGGGATTTCGGAAAGATTGCAAAACCATGGAAGATCGCACGCAAATGCAAATCAAGCGCAAACGGTCTGTGAAACGATAAAATCACATGGAAAAGCTACGCTTACACATGGGGACAAGGGCGGCTCAAAGAAACCTGATATCAAAGGCTTCCCTTCCAAAAATGCTTCCCATCTCATCAAATTTGTTGGAAATTGCCCTAGGCTGGCTTGCGTACACAAAATGTTTACTAACTTTTCTCATGCTGTGGGACATCTGAAACGCATTTCAGTTGCATGCACAACAGATGTCCACCATCATTCCTTGGGTATCGCATCTTGTATCAACAGCTCCTAGCCACAGCCAGAATGCAATGTACGCCTGTTACGTTGGCTAAGCGTTGGCTTTCCACATGTTTCCAAACTGCTGCGACTTTCCAACAGAAGGTGCAGCAGTTTAAGGGCGCCTCCGTGGCAGACGTATTGATCAGCCGTCGCGTGACATCGATCTGGGCCTGGGTACTCAATAAGCCACCATCAGCCTCTGCTGTGCAGGCCACCTCAGGGGGCTTCAGGTCGGGCAAGACAAAAAAACGCCAACATGGAAACATGTTTGAAAAGGAAAGGATTGTTCCAAAGGTCCGAAAAGCATAATTTTGATATAATTTGTCTTTATGGATCCTTTTTGTTAGTTCTAGTATTGTAGTTCTTTCAGGTGTATGTACCTTTTTCTGGAGAATCAAGTGTTGTGTTCTAGCAACACATGCCATAGGTGCATTTCTCATCATTTCTGTGATGTTTCAATGGTTATTGGCTCAATGGATCTCATCCATTCAAACCAACCGCAACTGCCTGATATTGCGAAGCTGTAGCTAGACCTGTGATGATGATCACGATGCTCTGCCCTCCGACAGTAGCCAGGTTCGAAAACCCATCCTGAAAACAACTCTGACAAATTACCCACAAAAACAAGGAACACAAGCCTTCTTAAGTGATTCAAAGACGTGATTTTCCATGATTTTCCTACTATTTGGAATGGTCGATTCCTTTAAGGACACACATGCACCCTTGCTTCCAGCATTGCAACAAAACAACAAGTGTTGTAAGGGACTTCACTTAGACATGCAGCACTCTAGTAGCATCTTCTGAGGTCGTAAATGAGAGGTTATTGACTAGCTGAGATGTTGTTTTCCCTGCATGTCAGCCAAGAAAGCCATCAGCAGTTGGACCATAATGGGGCGAACACTGACAGTCGCAGTGACCACGCTCGTTGACAGCGAGAAAGGTATCTTTGCCATTTATATACAAATGCACCCCCAAAATCAAAAGGCATTGGAAGTACCTGAATATCTTCGACTATTGACTTGACTGTGATACATGATATACATGATACCGCCACCGGAGCTGCTGCTGCAAAATGTTTGTATCTTGCACTTTGCAAATCTTACACGGAATCACGAGAATACCCAGTAGCGAACATCGCCTCCTGCATGCCAAGGTGCTTCCTGCACCTGTTCTGCAGTCACTTGAAATGGCATGCTACCGTTGACTGCGCGTGAGTGACAGAAGACGCGTCCCGTCCGGCTTGAAGCAGCAACAATACCCAGGGTGTTCTGTTTCGCCCATCCACCCAAAACAGACACAGCAGGTGGATCGGTACTTCCACAATCCTCAGCAACAAAAAATCAATTCTTTTAAAAGGTATAGAAATAGAGTTGCAAAGAAACATGTGTTCCTTGGAGGTTTTGGGTGCACCCCCAAATTCATCCTTTCGGAAAGCTCCAGCCTTGAAGAGTGCAGTTGGACCTGATTTCTCTTCAGCTTTCTCGATCTATGGCTGCATTTTTCACGCTAAAATCATAGCCATCATCATCAAGAACTGGTGCAGCAGCGCAGTTGAATCGTAACTGCGTGAAAATACATGGATCATAGAAGTATCTACAAAGACAAGTCTGAAAATAGAGAGTAAGACAAAACAATATAAATGTAATACAATAATTCAAAATAAGAGAGCATAATTCATACAATACAAAAAATAAAACGATATACAGTATGATGCAATGAAAATGCAAGAAGATACAGTATAATGGATTATAGTGCTGCATACTGCATACAGAACAATATATAGTACAATACGATATAGTACAATATACTACAATTGAATGCAACATATAATATAGACAATATATACATGCAATCTAATACAGCCACATTTACATACACTTAATCAGTGCAGATTTGCGGATTTTTTTCATCCCAGAATCCGTGCAGCCTTCAGTTCTTTGGGTCACCCGTGTGGCGGTGATGGTGCTCATATTGGAATGCAACCCGCTAACACCAGCATCTTCTACAGAACCTCAGGTTGTTTTAGCATGGTGGGCAAAAAAAACATCTACACTTCCCATGGCGTGAAAGGCCTTGGGGGCTCACACAGATATGTCACATATATTATAATGTGTATACAGTTACACATCACATAAACATGTATAATCGTTTAAATAATTTAACATGTAGCTGTGGTATATACCACCTCTTCTGAGTCAAATCGGCAATTTGGTTGTGAAAGAGCTTGATCAAATACGTTAAGATTCCAACCTTTCACCAATCAAGTATACCGAACACACCCCGCTACCAAGGAGCAATACACATTGTACAAGGTGCCTGGCAGCAGCATGCCTGGCCATCAGAATCTTGGTTTGACTTGCGCATCAGTCTGCCTAGATGAATTCATTTTGTAAGTGAAACATCAACATGAAAGCCACGCATATCAACATAAAAGCCACGCATACATGCACATACATTCACCAGAGCCATGAGAATGACGACTCCGGACCGTTAGTTGTGGCAAATTCTTGATGCCATTAAAATTCTTGGCCTTTCGTGACTTCAAACACGTTTCGAACTTCCATCTTCTCGGAAGTTCGAGTTCAGGTGATTTTCTCCATCCAGATCTTCCAAGACCTTTTTGCCTTGGATTTTTGTTGGGGCTTGCCTGAGTAGGTCATGGTGGAAATGGTTGGCACCAGAATGCGTTCCTTCAACTGCAGCGATGCAAAATTGTTTCCATTGAGCCTCAGCCAGGGCTCCATTGACGATTCAAAAAAACCAACCCACCCAGACATCAGTCATCCGTAATGGAAATCTTGAAAGGTTGGGCTATTGCAAATGGAAACCGGAAAGTAATGAACAGTTTTGGACATGTACCCAATGTTCGTTCACCTTTGGGGCCTTTTGAAAAGTCATTGAAATCGTGCAATCAATCTTCACATTCAAAATATTGAACAATCCATGTTTCACAACAAGGCCCTGTGGAAAAAAAAGGGTGACCGAAAAATTAACGCACCTGATCGAAGCATTATAGCTCGCATTCATGAGCTTACCTTAGTGCTTTTTTTGGCAAAAAAACAAACACGGCCACGCAATCGGCGTTGGAATCGTGAAACTGCTCCAGTGACTCCAGTGGAGTTCTAAATGTCAACCATCGTTGTCATAGTCTTCAACCCATGGATTCAAGATGCAGTTGGTGGAGGTGACAATATCAAAGCCTTGGGCCCAATACACGATGGCAGCACACCTCAAAGACATTGAAAGTTAGACCAAAAAAGACATAGCAATACATGACATGCTGACTTAATGAGATCTTAATGAGAAATTCTATCAGCATCAATGCATACATGAAATTAAGAAATTAATAAAGGGAAAAAAATCAGTACTTCTTGTAAGAGGTCGGATCAAGTCGGTATATAGACTAATTAATAGACAACAATGTGAATACATATATAATATGTGTATATATATATATATCTATCTATATCTATATCTTCCCAATTTGCATGTCGACGGACCCTCGCAAGGTATGGTCCCCGCACTCCTACAACTAACACTACTAGTACTACCGGCAGTACTACCGCCACCACCGTACCACCACCCACAACCCAGAGGTGGGCGGTCGCGGGCATACCATGGGTTGAGGGGAAGGGGCGCCAAGCAACGCTGTATCTTCTATGCATATGACATCACATGACTACGCATGCAAGTCACCACCAAACCTAATTTGCACCCCCAAAGAAGGATGTAACATAACAGCATGCCATATACCTCTGATGGACAAAATCCTGCGGTGACGCAATGTCTGGATATTCATGACACATCATTTTCACCAGGAATTCACCAGATCGAAATCAATGGTATCCTCTCCGCCAACTTCCCGTGGACGCCCAAGGCACTCGGGCGCGTTCGAACACTCCGTTTGGCAGGCATCCAAGTCAGCTACATCCAAGCGAATCAGAGCTGGATAGTCAATCTCTTCATTGGTGAACTCGGTATCTCCAATGGTTTGGTAACCTGCAACAGTGCGTTGTCAGCGTTTCACGATGTTTCACGTTTTCATCTAGCAGCTTAGCACATGCGAACGGGCTCCAAAATGACAGGAGAAACACAAGCAGGGCCCACCACGGAGTGGATCCAAAAACATGAGTGTGCTGAAAACACAGTCAATCTAAACCTAGGCGTGAGCATGTTTTTTGTACCCCAATAACAAATATAACAAATATTGCTTTGTAGCAATTAAACACCCACTCGCAGGAAAGAGTGGCGAGTTGGCACTCGTAGAACGCTATATAAAACCAATAAATGGCTTCATCATCATTATCTATAACCTTACGGGTAAAATTGGGGTTCTTTGATCCTTGGTATACCTTCACTTTAAGAATCCTATAGATTGGATCTGGCCATTTGGGCCATTTGGACCAAAGAAGCCAAGCATTTTCTGTCAACTGATCAGGTCCGCAGGTTATGTTTAACCAAGCAACCAAACTGCGATCCCTGCATGCCGAGGCTACTTACACCCCATTCTTTCAGTTCGTTATGCGTGGGCACTCGGAGTTCGTAGCGCACATCAATGACACCACCTAAGCCCCATCGGGATTTCTAAGGCTTTGTGAATGGTTTAATGGTTTCCATGTTGCAGGCAAAGAATCCGAAAATCGCTGACAAAAGGCGATTTATCACTTGGGGAACTGAACCAACCCGAAGCACCGGTGGATGTTGATGATACAGTATAGAACTACACACAGAAAATGTGAAAAAACCTGCAAAACTAAACGGAAACATCAGCAAAAATGAATCAGCCCTTGATTTTTTTGGAGGACTTTTGGAAACCGCCTTTTTTCAGGTTTCATCTCAGGTTTCGAGGTAGTAGTGGATGATCCCTGCATTGATATTGCTGTAGTAGGAGTAGGACGTTTGCAATGTCCTACTCCTAAATGAAAAAACACATACTTGTTGGAGTATCCAGAGGGGGCCTGTGGATACCAACCTGAACTACAATTATAGGTGCCCTGAAAAAGGGCACCCATTTAGTAGTATCCCGCAGTGCGCATAGATAATGTGTATGTGCTTAAAAAAACGGTGATTATGCATACATAAGATATATAGTAAGATATACATATATATATATATATGCAGCACAATATTTCTAGATGTTTGATTTCAAATGATTTCAATCATTCTACTCCCGTGTGAAACGTTTCACAGGAAACACGAGAAGCTGTCAGCTATCAGCACAGCTGAATTGCGGCCTCACAAAAATCATGACATACCACACCATTTCAAATCAATCTACATACATGAATAGCTACAGGAAAACAAGCCAATAGATGCCAATAGGGGCACTACACTCACTACACTGCCTCAAAGATTCTTCAGGATTCTCACCACATTCTCTCAGTCCCTATATCAAATCAATCATGTCTGGGCCTTCTGGGTATGATTCAAAATTCCCACTGTAGGAGTTTTCGGTCTGGTGGGGTCGTGATTCACCTCATCTCGTCGTTGCTCCAAATTTTTTTAGGGCCAAGTAGCAGTACACATTTGCAGTGCGGTCAACGCTGACCTTAGCTGGTGTGAATCCTGGTGGGATCTCTCATCAAACAGGTTGATGCCAGGATTCCTATCATGCTGGATGTGGCATCCATGTCATCGTTCCTATGTAAAAATATCAACCCATGACCCATGAAGTGAAAAGTGAAACACCATTGCTGACTGAAGTTCTGCTAGACCGGGATAGTCTTGCAGCGTTCCATTGGATGATGTCATGGGATAACAACATATAACAACAGGAGACGTAGTTGACTCACTCATACGGGAGCTTCCTGATTGCCTACAGGGTAGTCCACATCGATACACTTATGTTTTGTTGCAAATCCCTTGTTACAAGCGAACTCCAACCACACCTCTATACCTTTTCCTCCTTTAAATCACACGTTTCCATACTTTTCTCTACGCCCTTTGTCATCGATAATGCACACACACACACACTGTCTCACACACACATACATCTCCCCCTCAAAAGAATGGCAGATTTCAGCCTTCTGTTCGCGTTTTCCCTTCCCTTCCACACTTCCAGGGGGTGGATAACAATAATCAAATTTCCGACATGTCACATCAATCTTGGAAATGGAAGTTGAAACCTTCACCTCCACGATCTGTAAGGTGGGCGCATTCACGGACGCCAAGCGCGTTTCTTCCATAGGCAAACGCGTCGACAAGTCGCTACCCGTGACGATGAAGCGACAATACCTGGGAAATTTGTGGGAGATGACAACGGATGACAACCATGCCCCCTGTTTTGGGGGGGATCTTGTAAACATAGTTGTCTGGAAACAATAACTATGGAGATACCATGAGAGTCTCATGCACTTGAAAAAATGGACAGAAATTCATGTGAATTCTCCAATAGTCTTATAGTAATGGAGGATTCAACAAGAAAGCAGATGTCTTTGCTAGTGGAAAAGGTCGACGTCCAGACAGATTCGGTTTGCTTAGAGTGTTAATTTTGGCGCCCTGAAGAAGACACCAGAAAAGAATAAGTTGATGCCGAACAACATACAGTACACCCTGAAAAATTGGCAGCCGTAAAATTGTTCGTTCTTTTCAACTATGGGATCTTTGATGTCCATGTTAGTATTTGAGCTTGGATGCAATGCAATGTGTGATGTCTTGGGTTCATCACCCCTTTTTCAGGATGCTACTGACAACCAGGATCACTACATTCACAACTAGTAAGTAGTAGGACGATTGTTGTGATCACGTTCACTTACTGCTACCAGACCAGGGGCCACCGAGACTGATACCTAAAAGTCCATATCAGTCATCAGTCGATGTCAAGGACCTTGAACAGGGTCAAACACTGGGAACCCCTAATTCGATACGAACACCTTGATCACCTTGTCACTTTGATCATGTGACCCCTGACCAACAAAAATCATCCAGCGTGACGAATGATCATGGATGATCACGGATGATCCCATGATTTTCCAGATCCCACTGAGGGACATCTCTCGAGGACCGGATATATTTCCAGCAAACCTTGGGAGGGCTGGAAGAACTCAACGCCACGACCATTCCTTACGTATTCCAGCCATATCATATATGAGTCTCAAAATTCGGGATCCTCCTAAAAGATGAGCCTAAGTAAAATATAAGTGGATTCTTGTAACAAACCAAACATAACTTTTTGTTTTAGAGTTTCTTTTTAGTTCCCTCAAATTTCGACATAGGATTTGATACTTGAAACATCTTTGCTGCTCATGGACTTGGTGACAATGACCCTTCCTTCCCAGGAGCCGTCCTACAATGTAATACCCAGGTCCCTAGACACTAAAAATCAGCAGATTTCATCATTTGACCGGGGACCTGGATGCACTTAAGTCTTTTTTTTGTGAAACTTTCAATTCCCAGTGAAGCAATCGCAGCAACATCTTTTTCATCGAAAAAGATGTATGTGATTCACAATGATGACAAGTCATTATAGAAAAACACTGGGTTTGGGGATGGTCTTGGCTAATATAGTATCTTGGCATTTCCATACCAAGAGTGCAAAAATGGTCTGGGGTGTATAAGGATTAAAAATGTAAACTGCATCCAGTCCCATTTTTGCCACACTGCTTTCCCTTTCAAAACGGGAGATGCCACGTCAAGGAACGTTGAGGGTTGAAGCCCTAGCCAGCGTGCGCCATACCTTTCCCATGCATTCAATGGATCCTGGGTGGCAACGTTGTTGTCCGGGAACTTGCTTCCCATCATCTGCCAACCATGTGGTGTTTGGAAAATGTTCTGCACATGATAGATTTGGGGTTGATTACCAGGGCCCCACATGACTTAATTGAGACTAGTCAAAGTAGATACAATCCCAAGTTTTTTATAGTTTTCTATCTTTAAAAAAACTTCTCACAAGGCAACTGTGTGCAGATGCGTGCAGCATCATTATGCATCATTCCCATTCTCCAGATCCGTCTGCGATTATGAGAAGATGTAACTAAAAAACATCATAGGATCTTCCCGAATCTTCCGTAATCTTCCCTGCGGTCTTCGACTTTCCAGGAGATAATGCCTCCAATTTGCAGCAAAATCTTGTTTAAAGAAAAATCCTCGAAGATTTTTGGGCCCGAAAAAAAATCTGGGCTGCGCCAAGTAGCCCTCCAAGGACAGCAATCATTTGGTTGTTCGAAGGCTGCTGGCCAAAGCGAATCCTTAGCTCTCCCGAAAAAAGTCGGGAAAGGGCCCCGGAAAAGTAAGCGCAGTAAAGAAACGCATGACGAAGGTCTACAGAAACTCTCTTCTACATAAATTATTACAATATATATATATATACACATATTACTATATTTCAATAAATATTATAGAATCTCAAGAACCGTCACTTGCTCATTTCAAAAACACCTGCACCACCTTAAGGCACACTTGTTCAACAACTTGAAATTCCATATATTCATGCCATCACACAATCCGCCGGAAGCTATGAAGCCCAAGGGACATTGAAGGCAGGCATCTGGAAGGGTGTCTTCAAATCATCGGTACCTTCACGTTGCGTTGAACACTTCCATGCCGAGGTGGTCATGGAACCCTCCTCGGCCACCACGATGAGGCCCACATAGGCTGGATACTCCAGGTTTCCTTGGGGACATAGGAAAACAAACGCGCCGGTTGCCTCGTGCCGTGCTGTATATAATGAATATAATGGGAATTAGTTTCCCTCATTCTCTACAAGTCGCAGCTGGGGGGGTTCTGATTCGTTGGCCATCAAAGACATTCATGTCCTTTCAAGTATCCTTGATCATGCTGATCGCTAAACCATGGAGCTGTACAGTAACCAGCAACTGCATCTTCCAACTTCCATGTTTCAGTGTAAAATAAGTCGATTGTTGGGTCAAGACAGGTAAAAACCCAGCAAGCAAAACACGAACGTTTGGGCAAGTTTCTGCCTAAGGCATCTGTCACATTGATGACCTTGGTTGAACACAAAGCAGAGATACCCCCAAAAGGATCCCCGTTGATCAATGGTGTGTGTGTGTGTGCGTGGGTGTGCCCGGGTTAGCATTTTACAAACTAAGTGCAAATCCCCATAAGGATATTTTTTGTTTATGGAATGATGTCCCAACAAGGTCTGGTCATACTTCAAGAAAACTTGAAACACCAGAATTGGTTTACAAAATGGGTGTGGGCTAAGGCATTTTGCAATGGATGGAGGATTCCATTTTATATGGGATTCGTCATGGGGGATCCTATAGCCGCTAGCCGCTTCTTGGTGCAACGATGGAATCGCAAGCCTACCGAACGAAAAGACCATGAGAAACAGAGAGTGATGGTGAGTGATGATTCTCACTATACTGGCTATAGTGGGCTAGTTACTGCTAGTTGGATGATGGCTAGATATCAGTGGCTGTCCAGTTTCCCCACCTTCGAAAAAATCCATTGACCCGGCGTGTTCGGCGAGTTTGCGCTCGATGAAAAGGACGGCAAAAGCAATCCGAAACTGTCGATGGCGCAAGACCGAAAGTTCACTCCCACAAAGAAAACCCGAAACAATCAGAAATACACTGCTCCTGACATACTCCTAGACCCTCCAGCCAACAAACATCAAGAAACCATGACAACCCCCCCTCCTTTGACCCGTCTGTCACCAACATTTCATCCCAAGTGACGGAGGCTAATCGACTGTTGACCTGCATGGCCATCAAGTCTCCAACGGCCAAGTCCCTTGAGATCCGATAAATGCGCACGTTCGTGTCACCCATGTTGATACGGCGCACACCATTCATGGGCAGCACCGGGGAGGAGGTATCTGGAAAGGTCTCCACGCCATTGACGTAGAAAGCCTTGGTAGTTGTGGGTTTTGATGTTGCCAACTTGGCGGTCGAAAAAGTTGCCGGAAGGAAAATGGGAAAAATATGAAATACAGGTTTGGAACCTGCAGGATGAAGCCTGACGATGTCAACATCTCAAATACTAAACACAAAGATGCTGACTTAGAAATGACATTGAGATCCATTGAGGGTTTCTGAGATTTGCTGAACATGACTTCCTTTTTGCCCAAGCCAACTTTCTTAAGGTTTCAAACACTGGGGTACGCAGTTTAAAAGCAGGCAAAAAAAAACAAACCCTAGAGCTCTTTTAAAGTGAGAGAAAAAAATGCCGGGCATAATTTTTACACGGCTTCGTAATGTCATGCCCCTTTTATCTCTCATGGCACCAAAATTCCTCATTTTCCCAGTTTCGACTCCTTGCGGCTTGAATGCTACGTCGGTATCTGCTTGAACTACCAGCACTTCTCCTCTGTACAATGAAGCCTCCGTGAAAAACGCTGGCAAGTAGCCGTAACTTGTTCGCTTTTCTGGACAAAAAACACATCTCCTGTCAAAAAAATCTGCGGACATAAGTGACTGGTGCTTATGGAATTACTTACATGACATGGTGTCTACAAATCACGTAATTGCATATTGCAATAGAAAGTTGGTGTTTCACCAAAATGCCGACGTGATTCCACGCCGCATCCGCTTCACCCAAAAAAACCGTCAAAATCGATTCTCAACCCAGCCTGGTAAAGGAAAAGAAGAATCACCGTGCAAATGGACCACTGCCACATCAGACTTCCATCTCCCCTATCTGTTCCTATCGTTGATCCATCTGGTTTCCAGATGGAAACCCACACCGCAGCACTAATTCATGCAGCAGCGATTTGACCTAGCCTACGGCTGCGATGGCAAGGCAGGTAAAGAATGATACTGTAGAAACTGCTTAGATCAGAAACTGTACTGCGACAACCTGTGACACTAAAGCTTCTAGCAGCAGTTTCATCTATGCCCAGATCCTGAAGAAACAACATATCTGGGCAGTCTGAAAGTAAAAAAGTTCTGAAAACTCTGCCAAATGTTCCTTTTAGGGCTCTCCATCATCCCAACCAGCCAGGAGACCCCGACGCAAGGAAAAACCCAAACCCAAATCGCCTAAAACTTGCCTTGGTTTACCGTGGTGCAAGGCTTAGGCACAATGAGGATACGTCAGTTCATACACTGCAAGTCACTGACATATTCATTGCATGAAATCAGAAATATTTCTAAAACATATAGAGTGTGTATATGATATGCAAGTGTTTAATAGATATAGATTGAATATAAATAAGATATATAATATGAATATGTAAATGTATATGTATATATATGTTGCAATATATTTCTAAAATATCCCAATAATATACAAATATACAAAATGATGGTGTTGTGAATATGCTGCAGTGATTTCATTCCCTTCAAAGAGCAGTCTGTCGCACCCAGCCGCCAATGTCAGGATTATCTTCAGTTGAACATGTGGCTCAACATATGTCCACAACATGAAAGTAAAAAATCATTTTGAGCGAAGCATCATCACACCCACAAACACACACACACACACACTGATACGATTTGTTGGAACCCTACTGAGAAAATGTCATTGTCTGCAGCCCAAAACGACTCAACATTATGTGGCCGCATGGAGTATGATATGAAAAAACATCCCCAAAATTTGATCTTGATTGCAGCATGGGATACACCTATACAATTAAACTTGTGTCAATTCTAGATGCTGTTATTGGAATTGATTGCAAAGCAAGGATGTCAAAGAAGAACAACCTTTGTGTAATCGAAACACTGATCGCAAATCACCACAAAGCCTTTGATAATACGATCAATGTAATTGGTGCATTGGTGTTTGGTGGGCTGGTGGCCTACAATCGGGGAAGCATGGAACCCTCCTTAGAGACTAATTTTGACAAGAACATTCTAGCCCAAAAGTTTGACCCTCCCAGGTACTGACAGAAACATCGTTACGGCTTAAATCCTTTGAACAAGTGGAGCTGTTCAATTTTTGGTATATAGTATGTAGCATCCACGACAATCCACCAGGAAAAAAGTAACTTCCCCAAAGATGAGACTCTCTACAGAAATGTAAATGGCTCAAAAATTGACAACTCCACAAAATAAACGATTTAATTTTCAAAAAGTTGATGAATCACATCTGGAAAACCAACCAGGTACCCTAATTCTTCTTCCCATAGCCTTGCCTATGGATATTGTTTAAAATTCCGGTCTTGAATCCTGAGTCTGGTCCTGCGCTAACGACCCAAAGTTTCGGAGTTAAAGCTGGCGAGCAACTCTACTGACTCGCATGTTCGCAAGCAGTCCTCTGCCATCTGGTGCCTTCGGCAAAGGAGGCCCCATTGGTTTAAAAGTGAATGCTACCCTCCAGTTTACAGTAAACATAGCAATGGGATATCGCCATTTTTGGTGAATGGGATATACATATTCAAAAGTCTATTTTTACATTGCTATGTTAGTTGCTGGTACCGTCCCGTGGCCCCGGTGCATTTTACAAGAAAACAGATGCCCGGGGTGGCGGGTGGGTGGGGTGGGGATGATGACGTTCTTTGCCCTTGCACAGGTGCGACATGCTACGCAACTCCTTGAAAAAAGATACGGAATCCGGGAGCGGTTGGCCACATCACATGTAACTTTACAGTCACGTCGAAGCCACGTCGAAGCCGAAGCGCATTTTACATGAGAAAACTCAAGGACGGGGCTGGCGGGAGTGACATATAAATTTAGGGTCAAAATGAAGCCAGGCGCATTTTACACGAGAAAACAAAAATAAATTTACAGTCCAAATGAAGCCCAGGCGCATGTGACACGAGAAATCACAACGATTTCTCAGTCGTCGGTGGGGGACTGATGACAGAAATTGATGACGTTCTTTGCACTTGCACACATGCGACATGCTACCCAACTGCTGGGGTGGGTGGGTGGGTGAGGTAGGGATGATGACGTTCTTTGCACTTGCACACAAAACTCGGGTTCGCACTTGACAAGCATGGACGCAGCAAAGTCACAAAGGTGGAAAAAAATGCTAGTTTCGGGCTTTGGAAAAAACCTGGTTTTGTCATGCAACACGTAATAACAGGCAGTTTTGCAATCGCATGTGTCAGCTGCTCACAGGGACCTGGAGACGGCGTGACCTGTTAGTTTACCGGAGTGTAAACTGAGTGGATCTTTGCATTGTCTATCCCTCTCTATGGTCATTTAATGATCGTTTATTTACATATATATGTATATACGTATGTATTTATGTATTGTTTATCTACCCATCTCTCTCTACATCGCTGTCTGTCATGGTCTACTGCCTTTGTGTAAATGACTTGAGTGTACATTTCATCTAGTATGTAGTTACCATGTAGTTTTACCATCCCACCCAGGATCCAAAATACATAGATAAAGAGACTCTTTCCTGCGCCCACCTTTTGGAAAAAACCTTCCTGGCCTCTCTTCCAGTTTAAAATCAGGTTCAGAATGTTGAGTGGCCAAGAACCTTCATGAAATTCTATACCTTCAGAGTCGATCATTCAAACGTTGTCTCGTCTCAAGAAACCCATGCCTTCCACAAAGACCCATGGCAACAGCCGACTCGATGACCTCTGCGGTTGTGAAATCGTATTCCCATAAGACCATTGACTCAGTTCAAAATGAAGGCATGAAACACACATCCATTAGAATTACCTTGAGAAGAGCCGATTTCCCCCAAAAAACTCACCTTGAAAATTTCGCGCTATTTTTCAAGTGGATCAAAGGTGGAAATGGCACTAAAAGATTCCAAGTGAAACAGCTCCACCTTGAGTCTTTTCAGGGAATAGAGTTTGACCAAGCTCATCTTCCCCCGAATACTGTTGATGTTTTCCACTCACTTGGACAAAACCTTGGGTTTTGCTTTTCCTAACTGGTGAATCAAGTAATCTTGCAGTTTCCATCAGATCCAGAAACTAAAAACAAGGAAGCTCAGAGCGCTTCAGTTTGTCAATTCCAAGATCGAGAAACTGCACGAGCGCGAGAGATACGAACACAATCCTCGATTCGAAGCGTCGACTGGATGATGAAAACTCAGCGGGGAAAGAACTTGTCGGATCTGTTTGGGACTTTGTTTTGGTGAGGAACTCCCTCAGGGGAAATCGATTTTGATCGAAAAAAAACTATAAAGAGTCGCACTGAAAAGAGAGCAGCAGCATCATCTGCCAGGAAGATTTGAGGTCGTTTTTATCATTTTGTATTGCTAATAACTTCAGATATAGTTTGGTACAAGGTAGCAAGACCTGTAAAATTAAATCGCATAAGGCTGACAAAAGATACTTGTAATCACAGTCAAAGGTATCATGTGTATCATTACATGTCATTGTCATCACTGCTAATCACTGCTGTCACTTATGTAACTATACCATTATCCATGATGATAACAATGATGATGGTATCACCATTGATGTCAAGATGGGTAACTTCTTCATGGACCTTGCAGGCAGCTGTTGCGTAGTGAAGTCCCGGCACGGTTGATTCCCTAAGTCTCCAACACCACCGAAGACATGCTGTAGAACGGTTCTCTTGGTATTCTCACCTTGGTAACCGATGAGTCGCCGAAAATCCTAAGGGGGGGGGGGTAGTGACTAGATAAGTAATAGTTATGTATTAATATAATAGGCACAAAGAAAAACAGAGAAAGGGAAATGTATCCTCCTCGTACCTAGCTATGTGCATCACTCTCCCTAACATCAACAGTCTGCTGATCTCGTTTGATAGAGTGGATCTTGTAAGAAGCTAAGCACCGTCTGATGCAACCTTTTTTTGTTCGGGAACTTTGCCAGAGTTTCGCAAAACCGGAGAATGCTCACTTTAAAAATATTGAATGCCCGTGTTAAGACTGGTGATACAAAAGTGATTCTATTGCCCTTTTTGCATCAGGCGTTGACATCTTCCCCTGCCATTGTTGCACCACGATCTTGCTATGCCAAAAGTGCAGTTGATGGATGGCATACACATGTTTACACTCTTATATCTACCATGATTCCTCCAAGGCTTGTCTGCAACCACCATCAACGTTAAAACAACCCCAAGCGCCGTGCAAGAGTTCTTCAAGCCATCCCCTATGCCATGTGAAAAACTCTTCACATGACCACAGGTCATCACCTCCCCCAAGATGAAACCTCTAAGGGGAATGAGGCGGTGCTTGCTTGCTTGCATCTGTCAAGGGATCTTAGGCTTCAGCTTTTCAAGACAGCCATCATAAGTGACCTTGCAGCCTGTCAGATGTCAGTTTTTTGAGTCTCCCAGCGGTCAGGGTTTGTTTTGGGTACAAAATTCGAGGAAAAGGCTTCTCCCAGAAATGATTTTTGCATTTGGCAAGGAACTCAACTCAAGTTACCTCAAACATCCACAAGCAATCGTCTTCATGATCCAACATGTCCATGTGTATATTCATTTTTTTAAGTAGAAGTCCGAAGACTATTTTGTGATATGTTTTGAATCGTTTTTCCGTGAAGACTTTTGTTTTCTTGCGGGTTTGTAATCAACAATTCCATCGGGTTCAAGTTTTGGAATGGTCTTTGACTTTTAGGGCATAAGAGTATACCTCAACCTCTTAAAATCCTAAGAAAGTGACTGGCAAACGCAAAGGCATGGGCCCTCCCCCTCCCCGCATGCTTCGCTGCGGGGCTGTCATGCTCATTCTCATGGAGTTTCATAGCACAGGGATCACAAAAGAGAGATGCAATGACATATGACACCAGTATGTTTGTTACATAGTACAATAGGCCATCATGTGTTTCAAAAAACAGGGTTATATATATTAAATATTATGTACAGTATGAATCATAGATCTGTAGAGAGTTGAGCATTAGGTCCATAAACCTCAGGGGTTTGGTTTTCAAACCTCAGATTGGAACCTTTGAGATGAGATTGCAGAAGGTCACGCGATGTTTTTTTAATCAAATCCTGGGTGAAGGATCTGATTACTTCAGTCAAGAGAGAGTCAATGTATCTTTTATTTGCTATTGAAGAGGTCTTGAAAAAGCAAGCATGTTTTTGTTGAGGAACGTTTCCCAGAAACAACAATCAGTCAATGACTACAGCAGTTGGTTCGTTGATGTGGCAATTTTTTAGGAATCTCCAAGCTAGGATGGAATCACCTTAAAATCTGTTTGGGCTGAAGCACCTGCACTTGGACTGATTTTTCACGAAGCTGAAACTTTCATTGGCCCATATTGGCTCCATCTTTTGGTGAAGAGTTCTCATTTTGACACCCTGGTGCTTTTCGATCAGGTGAATTTTTAGCCCAGACCACTGGAAGCGAATTTCTGACTATACAAAAGGTCCCCGGCATCCATGTGAGCAAACAAATCCAGCACAATACCTGAGACATGTGGGCCCACTGTAGCCCCAAGATTTTGGAGGCTGATAAAGGATTCGATGAAGGGATTTCGAAGGAGTGGGCAAAATTCACTTCAAGATCCATGTTTGGATCTATGATTTTTCTAGCCAAATAGGCTGGAAAGTCCACGAAAGTACAAAGATGTCGTGGTCTTAGCCACTAGTGAAAAAGGGATAAATTCCCATTGCTATGATATACTGTTGAAGCTACAGGTCATTCGCTACTGGAGGGACACCCACTTCATTCCTGGAATTAATACCGGCTTGTCTTCTCAATGATCCTTGGACAGGAGCTGACCTTGGACTGTATAATGCAAGATGGAGGCATACACGAATCAGTGCAGGTCACATGTGGCATGTTAGCCATGTCCATGTCTGACACAAGCTTCCACAAAGATCTGGGGCATTTTGGTGGTATTTTACCCCGTGGTACCGGATCATTTTGAGCGATTTCGAGTCTAAACCAGTTTTTGAGCAAAGAGTTCGTGCTTGGAATTTCCCCTTATAAAACACACCAGTCCCTGAACCTAAGTAGACTAATTGCATCACCCACTGGATCAAATGCCGCAGATCGGCACACGCGTCATCTCCGTTTGGTTACGGATTGCATCAAATCCAAAGTTACACTTCAATTTTGAAATACTTCACCACAGTTGTACCATCCCTCCATCATTTTTCCAAATCATATATCATATTCATATTCAATTCAGGTTTCCTTGCCTATTTTGCTGACTTCAACAAGAAAGAAACATCAGGAACCCCGAATCTCTGACCTTGAAATTTCACCGAAGCCCTTGCGGCAACCTCATCCTCCACGTCATCGGCCTTCAAAAATTCGGTCGACGCAGTCGATGAAGAAACAAAAAAGGCCGCCTGGGAATCTGTAAATGCATATAAATATATATATATATATTTATTTATTTATTAAAAAAAAAACGCGGAGAAAAGGGAAAAAAATACAACCTGTCTTAAAACTGAAAACCCAACAATTTTTTGAGCTTCTATATATCTGGAATTTCGATGAATTTCGGAGGACCTGCCGTTTTTCAACAAAATGTCACTACCTGTGCTTGTCGACGATAAAGCTTCCGTCTGATGACAGCCAGATATTCGCCAATCAAAACCAACATAAAAACGAAGGAAGCGTTGGGGGTCAAGCTGCTTAAAAAAAAGGCCTAAAATCATCTAAGACATCTGCGTAACTTAATTTGGTGCGACTTGAATGCAAGTTTAGAATAACATGGAACTAACATGTTTCGCAAGTTATTCCATCATGAACTCGTTAGAGAGCTTGAGGATTTTTGGGCCGCATTCATGAGCTTTTCAGCAATTAATGTATCTACAATATGTTCATCTGGATAGCGGGCCGGTGCATACCATGTCCGAGGCTGAATTGGACACTTCAGGTATTTTGGATTTTGGGTTAGATGGGGGTGAGGTGAGGCTCAACATATACTTTGCCCAACCAGTTGATGAAGAATCCAAAAGATGTTCACGAACTCTTCTGGTCTGAGATGTGAAAATATTTGTACAGTATACATGTCAATTGCTGAGCCACAAGCATCATAAGCTGCTTTCAGGATCGATTTGAGGTAAAGACTCCGCCAGTTTTCAGCCGGTTTTCAGTCCACGGGGTGTGCCTTGGCGAGTGTCCCTTCCAACTTCCGCAGGATCTTGTCAAAGGCCTGAAAGTTACAAGTTGGACTCGAAAAGATCTGCACGGACCCTCCGCTGATTGGGGTTCCAATTTGCACACCACGAACTATGCAAACTCGCTAGGTGTCAACCTTTTGAGAAAACTTTTAGCAGAGTTGCTTGCAGACTTTCAGGCATCCTTTCTTTTCACGCTTTTCACACTTTGATTGCCCATTATAGTCACCAAAATGAGCACACTGCATGCTTCAATCGCGCCTGGTCGCAGAATTAGGGTTTCAGATGAAGTGAGGACGGAGCCGACGGAAGATGACGCAAGAAGTTGACAAAACAATCATTCCACATAGGCCTGAAGCCCTTCAAACAAATGAACCGTTCAGCATTTGATGTGTTTTTTTGCTTTCTGAGCATTTTTCTGACTTTCGATTCGAAGCTTTATTTTCTGATATTGTATACAAATTCTTCCGCTTGTTTGCTTCATCTAAATATAACCCAAATTTTTGCAATCCGAGTTCGAACGCACAACTCGTGGTGTCCAAACGCAGAACGCGTTTCCTCTTCGTGGAGCTGATGAAAAGAAACACCATACTGTGCCAGAAGCAGGATATCGAATCTGACGGTTCTTCCGTGGGCGTTGTCTAACATGTTCGAAGAAATTGGGCTGCAAGTTGCCATTAGTCTTGAAAAGAATTACATGGTACCAGCATCCAAAAAAATCTAGCGCACAAAAAAAAGCGAAGGCATACAGTATTTACTATGATTTTTGATGCGAATATGTACCCATATTTTACCAAAAAAAAACGCCCCGCCCGAGACACCCTACTTGTTTGTTTCGAAGGGAGGGCGCATGTCAGCCGCCACTTGCACTAGTACTAAGAAACAGCCACCTCCCGCAGGGCATAGCCGTATCATTCATAGAAAGGTGCAGCAGCAACACTCAAAGTGTGTGTTCCGCGGGTTTCAACATCTGGCAAAATTTGGAGGAAGTCCATGATTCTATTGGAATAAAAACTTCAGGCTAAATCTCATTTCCGAGGACTCTCACCTTTTTTTACCAGCTTCATGTATTGGATGGTAGTTCGAAATTGCGATGTCAAAACCTCAATGGGCCAAGGGTGCTCCAAACGCAGCCTGCATCTGCCCGCTATGAGCAATGCAAATTCAACATGCATCAGGCCCATCACCAAGGAAACTTACCGCGGGCCATCAATGAAACAACCAAAAAAAAATATGTTTTTTGGGAAGAAGCGTGAAGACCAACAATCTTTGAGGACTGTTTCCCCCGTGTCCTACATGCCACATGCTCACAATGGATGAGAGAATAGAAGGGGGGACCACACACTAACCTGAATATACCCAACGAATAGTCAATGCCTGATCGCTTCAGCCGCCCTCGTACCGAAAAAAGTTCAGGGCGCGGGCCGCTGGTAGGGTCGGAGTACCAACCCTGACAGGTCCTTCCCAAATCTTGTGCAACTCTTCTCGCCAAGAAATTACATGAAATGATTATGTTAAAAAACCTGTTTGATCCTTTTTGCAGTTATCTTCTGCATGTGTCCTGCGGACCTCCGTTGTGTTCCAACTTTCATAGGTTTTGCTCAGCACTCCAATATTATATAGATATTCAAAATCTGTTTCAGTAAATTATATGATGTATAAATATGTATAAAAAAATTATAATGCATATATTTAAGTATGTGTGTATGTAAATGATTAAATACATGTTACATATTTGTATACTGTACTCCTCCTCTAAATTCAGTGCCTACAGTAGGTCATGCACCCCCACTTTACGGTGATAGCACTAAGGTACACAGGATACCTAACCTGTTGCAACATAAAGAATTCAAATTTATGACCCAGGGCATGCAGTACATGCTTTATAGAATCACTCCCAGCACAAAGCATCCAACAGAAAATGAACTATAGTTCATTTGTTTTGACACGCTATGCAACAATGGGAAGTAACATCCACAAGAATTCAGGACCCTAACGGTTTTCGAACATCCGTGGGATATCGTGTGATATTACCTCAGGAGCATGACACCACTATAAAATTATCCAGCATAATCTCAAAATAAAGGGAAGTTCTAGTGGTAAAAAATGGTGTATTGGGGGGTGAAGGCCACCTACATAGTACCAAGGCATCCGCGCGACCGTTCCAGCGGGGAAAGTAATGGAAAGTACCTATCAGTCCAGGAAAGCATTGGCCTGTAGAACTCTTGTCCCCATCAGCGTGCCAACTTTCCGTCTGCTCACATTGACGACAGCTAAAACAAAACACCAACACTACCACCACTAAGGGCACCACCACCACCACCACCACCCCCAACACCGCCCGCCGCCACCATCACCACTAGCAGCAGCAGCACTGCTGCCACCGCCACCGCCACCACCACTACCACCACCAGGACCAGCAACAGCAACAGCAACAGCAACAGCAACAACAACAACAACAACAACAACAGCAACAACAACAACAACAACAGCAACAACAACAACAACAACACCAGCAGCAGCAGCAGCAGCAGCAACGACAACGACAACGACAACGACAACGACAACGACAACGACAACGACAACAACAACAACACCAGCAGCAGCAGCAGCAGCAGCAACGACAACGACAACGACAACGACAACGACAACGACAACGACAACAACCACAACCACAACAGCAACAGAAACAGCAACAACAACAACAACAACTCCAACGACAACCACAACAACAACAGTGATTTAAACAAGAACTGACACCAACGTCCACCGCGCTGCGTGGACCCGCCTTGGGACACAAAAACAACCTAAGAAAATTCTGCGGAACTGGGAAGTTTCTCAACTAAGCTTTGTTTGATACTTCTATGCGGTTTTACGTTTTCCAAAATGGCCAATTTGGAAGAGAAGCAAGTTCTGACCTGGAAGACAACGGCATCCTTTGCTTCCGAAGCAACGGCAGTGAGTTCCAAGTGGGAGCTGCACATAACGGAGGCATGAAATTACTTTAGGTCAAAAAATGTTCTTCATGCATTCCTCTCAACATTAATCGAGAAGAACCCTAATGCTGCCTGTGGTATATCGACGTCAATTGAACGTTCCATCTTTTGAAGCCTGCATCTGTTTTCATGAGCAACTTCCATCTTGGTTCAAATCACTTTTAAATGACAAAGGCTTGCTCTCCTTGGGATCTGCTCGCCAAAAAGTTGACCAAAAAAAAGTTCGCAGTCAAAAGCATCCGTGGAAAGTTTCGAAGAAAAAGCGATGGCAACGTTGCCACTTTGGAAAAAAAACTTGGATGAAAATGGTGGTGAACCAGCATCTTTGTCTCCCATATCTTCCATGTTGACATTTCTTGTGCCTCGCCAGTTCAACCTGCATGTTAATCGGAGCATCACAATCAATCTCCGCGTTTCCCTGCTTTGCTAGGGGAACGTGCTGGTATGTCTGGCCTTGTAGCTGCATTATCCATGTATACAATTACGGGACCCTGTATGACTCAGGGTATCTTTACGCAAGACAAGACATTCCAAGAGATCCAGACTGCTCGAGCGCAAACATCTGATCCATTAGCTACCTCCAGTGATGGATACGAAGCCCATGGTTTCGTCCCTAGATTTTCTGTTCAAATGGAAGACGTTTATCTTAATGATCAGAATTAACTACAAATTGCGATTAAAAAAAGTAAATATATATATATATATATTAGAATATACGTTCAGAAAACGTAACGTACTATTCATGTAAATAGATAAGTAAAAAAAAATTATGTATTATAGCAATATTAAATAATTTGATTTAATATAATATAACATGATACAATATCATGTCATGCTTAGGGTTTCATAATCGGCAAGTAATTTGTAGTGTGATGCAAACAAGTGAGTAGATTAGGTCCGCGCCTGTTGCGCCGCACTTTTTCATTGTGTTTTTACTTGTATTTGGCGAATTCCTTCTGGAGTCATTTAATAAAACCTTGATAATATCTAGGAAGAATTCTGTGGCAACAACATGTAACAATCAAATATTTAAATATAGACCTCTTAGATTGAAATCAACAATGCTTTGAGAATTCCTCAAAAATGTTCATACATATGCAAATCTGATCAAATCTCCCTGCAAGTACTTATATACTGGAGAAACAACAATTCAATTTCAAAATTATCATATACTGTATCTAGTCTTTGGCTGAAGGTCTTCGAAACTCCATTGAGATTTTTCAGGACAGTTTGACATTTCATTTGACATTCCATTTGACGTACCGATTGAAACAGAAACCGCTCGCGTTCCAAAGCTATCGTTGTTCCAACACTTAGTTATAGATGGTTTCAAACACAACATTATCTTTATAAAAAGAACTGAAAGAATCCTGCAAAATGTAAAGGAACTTGAAAGTTAGCAGCAGAATTGAAGTAATGAATGAGATTCCGGACAACATATCATTGCAAACAAAAAGGATGTCTTTACAAACAAAGGGCATGTTGGGAAACAAGAACTCCCAACACAAAATAGACATATATAAATTGAAATCAAACCAATTGGACCCATGGGACTGGTATAATTACCTACATGTCCCATAAAAATCAACCTTTCATGCAGTGGGAAATGATATTCAAAAAGTGGTCCGAAAAGGTGCCTTAAGCCCATACAACATAATATCCACATCAAAATCGAACGTATACTGCATATATACCCTCAACTTCCG